>JAOBRC010802781.1:0-10007 GCA_027575255.1 Scolionema suvaense | reverse complement strand
CTTTGAAGTTATTCCGAAATTCTTATCGATATTCGATCTCCAGATTTGTTGGTCGCACTAGAATAACTCGGAATAACTTTTCACTTTTGTTGTGAGTAGTAAACATTCTGAGTTATTCCTGTTTGCTAGTGTAGTGCGACTGGGACCTTATACTAGCAAGTTTTTTTTCACTTTTTTGGCTGAAATTCGCTCCTAAATCTGGGTAAACTTATAAGTCATGTTATATAGCATGTAGCATTGCAAATGAATGTGTGGTGGACTTAAACTTAGACCTATGAAGAAATCTCACAGCAAATGTTTTGGTCAAAATAATATCTTTTGGTTGTGATCTTGGTGAGAATCATGTACTGGGTATATATATATATATATGGCTTGTGGGCTTTGTTTGTACTTTTTGTTGATGGTCTGATTTCGTTAAAAAGGTCATCGTTTAAGACCTTCTGGTTCATGGACACGTGTTGGCATGTCAACCTTACCCTCTCTTGATGATGATGATGAGGATAGTGGGTGGGACACTGACTTGGATGCAGAAGGTAAGTTAGTTACGAATACTTTCCTTTATGAAGTACAACCATCGAGACTTGATAATTAAGCTATGACCAATGAATATGAGTATTAGAATATTTGACATCAATTGATGGTTAAAACATATTTGCTAGACAATGTTACAGTTGTACAATTGTAGCAGGCTCTCTTAGGTTACTGTTTAAGTTTTGTGTTTGCTGTATGCTCATTTCTGGACACATTTTGTGTCGGTGTGTGAGGACAGGAATAAACAGTCAGCAATGGGTATACATGTAAGTATTATAATTCACCATGGAAGTTGGTAAACCAACCTTAGTCAAGAGTCTCATTTGCTGACACTCAGATGGTTGTTCCCTGCCAACCCTGGCAATGAAGTTATATGACACGCTTTCAACTGTTTGCTGTTCTAATCAATGCTACATATTAAAAAGTTCTTGCCATGGCTCAATTTCGTTTGTTTGTTTTCTCTACTGCTTGGATCTGGTCTCGTCCTCAGCAGCGTTCATATCCTGAAAAAGGGGAGAGGTTATGGTATCAAGAAACAAACATTACGACATGAGCGGTGATATTGGATTGTTCAAATTTCAGATGTATTATTTCTTCATTAATTCTTTTCATATAAATGCCTTGGTTAATTTTTTTTAAAAAAAATTTTAGGGAGGCGTCTTACATCATGTTTCGATTGAAAGGGTGTTCTTTCTGGCATATTGCCATCGCTATTATTACTTAAAGTTGTTTGAAATTGATTGGCACGAAGGACGCTTCATATTTCTCTTTAATCAGAA
Organism: Scolionema suvaense; assembly: GCA_027575255.1. Lineage (NCBI taxonomy): Eukaryota > Metazoa > Cnidaria > Hydrozoa > Limnomedusae > Olindiidae > Scolionema > Scolionema suvaense. Next base: position 8,697 of record JAOBRC010802781.1, on the reverse strand, counting down.
ATTTTCACCAGACTTCCATTTCACGATGCGTTTTCTCTTTTGTTCATAAGAAGTGGATATGTATACGGTCCTTAGTAGAGAGGATGTTTGTTAATGCACACTGTATGACTTGTCAGATTATTAAATGGGGCGAGATGCAGCTCGTTAGCTATATCCTCTTTTCTTCAGGTGAGTTAAGCAGCTCACTCATTCCTGGGAGCAAAGAATACTACAAAGAAGTATGCCAGCAGTTAGGTGTTGTTCCGGCATCCATTTTTATAAGGAACATATGTTGTGCTCAGTTATCATTTGCTCACCATGGGCTTGGTCCAAGCGGGATGAAAGCTGTGTGTAAAGCTCTTGTGGTAAGTTATGGTGATAAATCTGTCCATTATCCTCTTTTGTGTTTCATTTTAGGCACAAGGTTTTGAGGGGTTGAATGTTACTCATGCTACTATTGCTCCTTGGATTATTAATTTTTGTTTTTTTCTGATAAAAGTTGCCTTAAATTTCCTGGAGCTTCCCTGGATTGTAGATTACATTGTCAGGGTGCAACAAATGGATCTTTTAGGTCGTTCTTCGACGAACTCGTTAAAAATCGGAGGAGTTTGTCATGTTTTTTTGCGTTCTTTTAACCAGATGTGCTTTCAATGTTTAAAGTCTATGAAGAAATACTTACGCAAAAGAATGTTCTAAAGGATCGGGTGACGTTTTAACTACATGAACCCCAGCAACGGGAGACTCGACTTTCAGGCGAAAAGCAGCCTTTACATACTATGAGTACTTAGCTTCTTAATACGTACTACGAGGTAGATCCCTTGACTTACAGAATGCTTGTGATGTTCAAAATCGATCATAGCGTTGTTCCTGCACATGTGTGATTGTCTAATCATAGATCCCACATTTAGAAATAAAACGCAATTCGACACACGTACTTTCTTCTCACGCAATACAGGGATTTTTATGTGATAGAACGTCAGCTGCACTGTGAGTGATTTGTAAACAGGATGAGGAAGTATCAACATCTCTATATCTGATCATGCGCAAATAAATACCTGGTTCCACAACAATGTGCCTCTGTTTGGAAACTGCTGATCATCTGGCATGTTGGTGAAATAAGTGATAAATGTAGTCATCCGGTAATTTTTGGAATATGTCAAAGCAGAACAGTTGTTTCTCCATAACTGCAGGACGTCTCTCAGCTTATATCACAGCAGTATTCACACACACATGCATTTTAGTACATGTACAACAGAATAGTTGAATAAATCAGTGCTACAAAGGTATCCGTGTTTATTGATTTGATCAAACTTGAATCGCTAGAATTGCATGAATCGCAAGACACACAATTAGCAGGCAATCGAGCCACCTGTCTGGTATTTGATCTTCATCAGTTGATACCAGATTCATAACATAGTGCAATTAATTACCCAAGCAAAGACATCAATGAAGAACTTCTGCGACTGCCGCTGGGAAACGGCAGGCGTTCGTCAGCGAACGGATTTAAAACTAAGTTGCTGCGTTTGTAAGAACGCACGAACGCGTATTTGTTGCACCCTGATTGTTCTTGTACAATTTGCATTCTAGTTGCCCTGGTTTACTCATCTATTTGATAAAAAATGGATCAAAACTTGCTTGTTTTGAAATTAATCATTTCTCAGGACACAATACAGCTGACATAGTTTGAATGACTTTAATGGGGAAGGGGAGGGGGTAGAAACGTTTGACTATTTGAATGGGTCGGGGGGGGGGGGGTTGACTTTATAAATGGCATGGTTCTCCAGTGTTCTCTGAGAGAATGTAACAAAACTTGCCGTAGAAGTGGACTCAAAAAATATTGTCGCGTCCCCAATAAAGCACCTGGTTGCCCTCCTATTGATTGAAATGACAGGCCAAATTAGCTTTGTGATACCACTCATAGTTTGATAGTTGGGTGTGTGTGGCATCTTTCTTTTCGCAGATGAGAAAACTAATAATGGGAGGGGAGGGTACTAGAAATTTTATTAATAGGGGTTAGGCCATCATTGTTTACGGCATTCATTTGTTTTAAGTGTTAGGATATGGAGAAAGAGTAGCTGGTGGGTAAGCTGTGTGCACTATTTTTGTACAGTCAGCTTTCAATTTTCGCTAAATAGTGTCTTTGTTTTGCAGAGCAACACATATGTGATCTCCTTAGATGTGGCAGATAATCAGTTGGGAGATGAAGGAATTGCTTACATTAGTGATATGCTGAAAGAAAACTTATATATTACAGATCTGGTAAGCATGAACTACTATTTGTATCTGCTTCGATGCAGAGGCAACACATCACTGTGATGCAATGTTGTGTTTGCTGCTAGCTGAATAGCTTTATTGCATGCTATTTCAATGGATCGGCATATGATAGTTTGAAGCTTGAATTCAATGATGACCATAATCTTGCGGGAAGCATGTATTTGTCACTTTCCAGTGTTAAGATAATTCAGAAAAAGCAGATACTATTCAGAAATTCTTGCTTGACTTTGAATTATTTACAGTCTTCCTACCCGTAATTTTCTGTCAATGTCAATTCAGTACCCTATTGAATGGATGGCTCTGTCACCTGCTTTCTTACTGCTCCTAATGCAATAAACAAATTTGAATCTTGGCGCACATTCCAGCTGTTGCTATGATACATGGCATAATTAGTAGATTGTGCCTTTGTTTTCGTTTCATGAGATCTTGCTAATTTTTTACCGAGCTGCGTATCATTACCGTAGAATGTTAGCAGGCAGGCTACTGTTTCTAATTTTGTTTCCTGTTCAATTAAATTTTCTAGGACCTCTCTGAAAATGGACTTACTCGTGTTGGTGTGGCGTATGTATGTGAAGTATTGCAAGATAATAGCACAATTAAAAAGCTCGTCATGAGAGGTACAGGGTAGTTATCAGTTTATTTAACATAGGACGTTTAGTTGCAATGACTCACTCTCATGTTTTAATATCAAAAATGCTCCGTTCAGGTAAGCTAAAGGTAACCATCAGGTCAAATCCTAGTTTGATTTGAAAAGGGGCAGAAATCTTCTGTTTACGGCCGATGTTCTTTGCCATGCTTAGCAACAACTATGAACAACAGCAACAAACACTAGTAACCTGCATTGGATCAGACAGGGACACGTTGATAAGATATCGTCAACTGATGAGAATCTCTGTCATAGGTTGTTGAATCTACTCAACTGTTGAAGCTTGCATAATCAGTTGATACTTTTTCTCATCTGTTGAAATTGTTTTTCAACGACTAAAGAATTTGATCAACTGCTGAGAGGAATGAATGAAGGCTTAATTGCTTTCAATCAGGAGGTTACACCATGAGGGGAGAGTCAATTAAGTTGGCATCAGTTGAGATTTTTTTGTCTAGCAGCTTTGCTGCTGCTATTAAGAGCCTATAGCTTTAATTTCTGTGCAATTGTTCGTAAGTGGTTGAACAATGAACAGAATATATATCCGTTTCTCTCAACTGCTGATCCATTTCTATCAACTGATGAGAAACCTCTCAACTCTTGAGAGAAATTCTCAGTTTACCATGAGAATAAATTATGCCAGCTTAAGTTGCAATCAACTGCTGATCGATTGTTACAACAGTTTGTTTGCATTATCAACTAATGTCTCTGGATTATGGGGCTGTCCGCACCAAAATATGAATATCTTTGGCCACCAGTATTCAAAATCCATTAACTCGGAATATGAATTTCGCTGGTAAAATGTGAATAAGTCAAACATAAAATGCCGTCCGCACGGAGCACGTAGTGATTAACTTGCTCTATTGTTATTCAGCGGATGTTTACGCAAGCAGAGTATAGAGCAGGTACAAGTGCGCGCCGGTTTTGAATAGGCTTTTCTTTCAGAGAATAACAAAAATGAGCTACTTCATTGTTCTTATCTACTATTCAATCGATAAAGTAGCTCGAGAGCTACTTTACGGCACCTTTGAAGATATTCGAGAGACGCAACTCACTAGTCATAAAGGTAAAACAGCGTCCGCACGGAATATCTTTTTGGTGTTTCATTTCATTATACTCAAAACAATAGTTCTAGAGTTATGTACGAGATATTCATATTCAGAAGCTTGGTGCGGACGGCCCCTATCAACAGTTGACAGGGCTCTCAACTGTTAATTAATTTACACAACTGATGATAGAGAGTTTCATCAGTTGATCCTATATTATCAACCTGTCCTTTTCTGATCCTATGTGAAAGTGCTGAGTATCGTTTGATTGAGTTCACGTGGTATAGACAGATCTTGTACAGTGCTTCAAAATTCATGTGTTATGTAAAAATGGTTATAAGCAAATAATTAATATATGTGTATTTACCTGTACTTCAGACTTACGATATACAGTTTAAGTAAGTCGGCATGCTTCATGGAAGGGTCATGTAGGCAGGCAAAGAGATAAAGTTGTGCTTCTTACCTTGCTTGTACCCTATGTTAGGCATATCCCATGTTTGTTGCTAACATCGCTTATTTGGTGACTCAACATTTTCTTTCATATCAAGCTTGCGTCTGTAAACTTTCTGTTCTTTTTTACTCCTGGGGAATGTAGTTCCTTTTTTGTAACAGGTAACAAACTTGAAGTCAAATGTGCCATGCTCCTCACAAGTGTCATCCAGGTCAGTGTCTTGAATTTTCGGTTTAGTGAATTATAAATTTACATGGTTTCTATAGCAGCGTGAAAAAAATTAATGAAGAATGAATAAGAGCTCAAACATGCAAGCCCTGGTAGAAAGCTTGAGTGCTTCTGCAATCATCTGAGAGATAAAATGTCCAAAGCAGCTACTTTTACCTCCAAGTTTAATTGGCTGTTATTGGGAGGTGGCTGCTATTCAGAGGTTTACTAAAGAAGGTAGGGCTTGACTGCATTACAAAAGTTTTGATTGCGTTACAAAACTTGCAGACACATAATAAAGATATTTCTTGAACTTTTGGGTAAAATTAAGCATTTGTCTTTCATAGTCAGTGGTTTCAAAAGTAGGCGGCTATCCAGAGGTTCGACTGTATTATACCTGTTACTGATTATCGTGGAGATTTTTGCATTTAGTTCATTGTCTGAAGATATTTTATTATGAAGATGTGATAAGATAGCAGACTCATACTAGTCTTTGCAAAATTTTTAAAACATCTAACATTCTTGGTTAGCTTAGAATTCTCCTGGCAGACCCTCCCTCTAAAGGCTTTTTGTTACCTACAATTGGAAACCTGAAGATTATTTGAAATTAGAAGTAACTGTTTTGAAATGTCAGTAACAGACTCACAAACCTGGTTATCTTTCACCCTTAATTTCCAGGCCTGTAAAAACAAAATGCAAGTAACCTTTCATTGTGCGCTTTCAACTACCTTGTATGTTTACTAGATTTGAATAGAGTTTTCTCCTGGCTAGTGTTTGTTTGGTTGAGAACGTTGAAAAAAGTTTGCACTTTGTGTGAGATACTTTCTCATGAATTAAGCTTTTCTTATCACTAGGAAGGTAAAGACACATGAGTTGTCTGTAAGGTTTTGTGTTTTTTGTAAGGTTGGGGTGTCAGTCTGCCAGAAAAATTATTTAGCAGAAAATCTTAAATGACTTAAAAGTTTGACCTACTTGCTAACTTGGGGTTAGCCATGCCCTTCAAATATAATTCGGTTGAAATCAACAATATACTTTGTACACTTACGTTTTGCTTGACTTTCTATATCATTGCCTTGCTATGCTGTTTCTCTCTGGGTGCGTCTATAGTTTTGGTTGGTTACAGTAAGTTTGATCTTCAAGTTTTGTTTTTAATACTTTTAGCACAACTCAGAGCTGCAAGTGTTGGATCTGAGCAAGAATTTATTTGATGAACAATCTGGTCAACATCTTGGACCTGCAATAGGTATGTTGCAACTTTTTGTTATTGCATGCAGGATTATTGACATGGTCAACGCAGTGACAACGAACTTGGCAGATCTATAATCAAAGCAAACTGCATATAAACTTTCATGAGTCTGACGACTTACATCCGCTGCTCTTTAATGAAGTTAATGATAAAGGATTTAATTAATGGCCTGTGATTCGCAATTTAGTTGAGCAATGCTGCAATTGGAGTTTGGTCGTGCTGAGAAAAATCGAGGTTGGTATGCAAGTACTTCCTGTGCAGCAGACACTAGAACAATACAAAAATAAACCTAGCCACACCTGTCCTATTTCCTGCATGATAAATCTTATGGATTAGTTGGCTCCTCATTAGGACCATTTGCACGAAAATAAAGATGATATAGATTGATGATCGTTTACAAGACATGAGTGTATTAATTTCAATTACTATGTCATGCGTTCCATTTCCGTTATCACACACTCATATTTACATCTTGTGGAAACCTTGTGGTGCCTTTGAAGACCTGTGCTGCCCTTGTGTGCACGTGCATTATTGATAAGCAGAGAAGTCAATAATTATGGTTGCATTTGGTGTGGATGAGCATGTGACTTTCAGTGAAATGCATCCTTCCTGGATACGTAATCGCCTTAGAAAAGTTCTAAATGCTGTGGAAATTCCCAAGAGGACTGACATGCCTCACTGCACTGTTGGTTGTTGAAGAGACCGAATTTGTTTGATTTAAAGTATTATGAATGAGAGAAATAAACCACCATATTTACATAATTGCGGTGAAGTTTAAAAAAATTTTTCACCTCTCTCGCGCTTTTAAAGCCTTTGGCTTTGTCGAAGTTTTCACGGTCTTGGTGGTAGTGTTCACCCTCTTAAATGATTTCTTCCGTTAAATTTCAGTTGTGCGTTACAGCTAGCTGAAGGAGTTTCGAAATTTTGTTTCTTTTATATTTTTTGTTAGGTAGGTAGCAAGGTGTGTACAGAGTTAATGGTAGAAGGCAACCTACATTCTACCTGCTCCAAAGCAGCAAACTGGAGATAGAAAACTGATTTTTTTTTTGTGTATTCTGGGAGCTCGAAGTCCTGATAGTTATACTTTTACTAGTGACGCATTGTTCGAAAGCTCATAACAGGGTGTAGAAAATGGTGTGGACATTTACACTGTTTTTGGCATTATGGAAAGTGATGAGCCTTTTAAGTTCAAATTTTTAAAATGTCAGAATTTTTGGGACTGTAAGCCTGTCTCTAAAGAACTGATCGCAAATTGCAGACAAGATTTTCAAGCTACATTTTCTCCGTTTCTTATGAGAGGAGTTTTGGGAGGAAGTATTGAGGAGAAGGGAACTTCACAGAGCTCTTCAAAGAGTTATGATCATTTTGCCAATTATTGCCTCTGTTTGTATTGAGCAGGAAGCCTCAGGATATGAAGCAGGTGCATTGTGTTGATCTATCGAACTCTAGACAGTATCATAGATTCTTGAATGAAACGAATGACAAGCTCAAGAGAAAACTGCTTTCTGAGTGTGAACTGTATCCTTTTATAAGATTTGGAGTCAAAAGATGACTAGTTTTAAGCAATCCATGCTTTTTCATGTGCTGCATTTGCTTTGCACAGTGTAAATAATCATATTACTGTAGATACGGCGATCATCCCGGAACGGGCAGCTATAGGCTGGGAGCTAGTCTCCAAAGAAAAAGACTACTGTCTTTAAAGACTAGTTTTTTAGTTCTCTGAACTGTTCATGTATTCTATTGGCTTGAGATTTGTCATTTTGGACTCCATCTAGACTCACAAATATGATGTCCAGTGGACGACATTCGGATTTACATGAAATACTTCGCATTCACTTCGCCTAGTGTTTATTGTCATCTACTGCACATGAACAAGCGAAGCTGGTGAGAGTTTGAAGAAGAGGCTGTGAACTGGCCCATCAACAGTCTTTAATTGGACCAAAAATGAAAATGAAAAAGGAAACATCCGTTGCTCTCTTTTGGCTTTGTAATGTATAAACCTGTTACACTGGTACACCAGTATTCAATCTTTAGCTCGTCAGATAAAGAATGCATCTAAATGACCAAACAATTCAATGATTTTACATTGGACCTGTTTCTCTTGTCACACATTTTTGTCAGAATGTGCTAATTTCCAGTATGTTCTAATTAGTTTTGGGATCAAAGAAGTATGACACTGTTATTGCCGGCATTTGTTTGAGACCCAACTCAACATTTAGAGTTGGATCTTCAAGTGTGCACACATTTTGCTGTTCATCACGTGAATTGCACGATTTACCATAAAATGTTGTGAAAAATTCAATGGATTGTATATTTGATGAAGTATTACGCAACTGAGAGCTTTGCATGTATGAAATGACAAAGTCTTAATTAGGATATACTGACGAAAAACAATTGCTGCACTAAGGAAGCTTGGCTGTTCATTGTCAATTGTAGAACTCACAAGGCCAGTTGGAATTGTTTCAGTTTTTTGCTGCTTACGTTTCTGGGAAATTTATGATTGAAGAACACTTGTGGGGCGGCATCGGTGAGGGAAATTTACGGTCCAATTGAAGAACACTTGTTGGGCGGCATCGATGATTTTCCACTGCTGTATATGTGGATATGTTGTGCGAACTTATGTTTGCTTTTGTTTGCTTTTGTTGTTGCGGTTGTTGTTGTTGTTGTTTTTGTTTTTGTGGTTGTGGTTTATTTGACTCTTGTTCGCACCCTTGTGGTTCTTCTCATATTTTAGGTACTCTTTAGAATACGGCCGTGGCCATCAGAAAATTTTCTTTTTAAACCTAGCTTTCAATCCATTTGCCGTGGAAGGAAAATGGAGCCATGTTGAACATTTATCAAGTGTCTGTCT
>JAOBRC010802670.1:0-10008 GCA_027575255.1 Scolionema suvaense | reverse complement strand
GAATGCAAGCATATGTTTGCCTGTGAACTATTAAAGTCATAGATCTAAATTATTTGTTAGTATTTTCATAAACATGGTTCTTAAATCACTTTATTGCAGTTAAGTCTCACTCAAAATAGAATGAGGCCCCTCTGCACACTATGGAAAACGCAATCTTTTCATTGAGCCGGAAAACACCGCGAATAGGGGGGAGGGATCTAAACATCTTTAAAATGGGGGATGGCGAAAGGGGGGATGGGACCCCTCTGCATACTATAATGATGTGTGGACAGGAATTTTTTCATGTGCAATGGTATGTGCCTTTATTGCATGCCAAAGTGGAAAATGGTATGTGCAATCTCACGCCACTCATGGACAGGGCTGCCATTTGTGATAGAGTGTACTCGTTGGTTGGAGTTGCCTTGTTTGCTAATGGGCTACATTTTTTATCGAAATTCCTCTTTGATGATTTATCCATTTCAAATCCACGTTCATTATGTTTCGTTTTTGATGGACTTGCAAAATGGCCTCCTTTTTTGTTGATCATAAAGTGTCTTATTATTTTTTTCTCTTTCTGCTTTTCATGCTCTTGACCGGGAATTTTCCAAGAGGGATATGATGCTGAAACCGAAGTAATGAACATGTGAGTATGTTTTTATACATATTGCATCTATTTTTATTATTAAACATGAACGCTAGTTTTTAATTGAGCAAAAAAAAAGCTTCCGTGGTTCTTCTGCAATGCCGCTTTAAAGTTTGATATTTTTTACTGTTCCTATGACTCTCTGTTTTGCCCATTTCAATGCGACTGATACTATTTTTTCCTCATTTTTTGATTCCCACCAACGTATCGGATACGACCCCTTTAAACATATTAGCTAGCTCTATAAAAAAAAAACAAAAGGGACAGTCCTTCACAATAATTCAATACTGAGTATCCTGGCAACAAAGTTTAGATAATTTGGGTAGTGCCCCAGTGACATCATGCATAATTATTGGCAAGACAGCAGCTGCTGGACTTTTCCAAAGTTTGGGATTGAATATCTCTAGAGCTACACAAGCTTTTGCCATGAAATAAAAACTGTGTATCATGTTTTAATGAGCACCATTATCTATTAAAATATCATTTTTGACCGTTGTTCCCCTTTAACAATTAATATACAACACCTATAGTCTAATATTTATTGATATAATTGAAGTAATTATGACGTCAATAAATAATTAATATACCGTGCATAAAGTCTAGTATTTATCAACTTTATTGACTATGTAGTTATGACGTCAATAATGAAATCAACAAACAATTAATGACGTCAATAAATAGTAATGATGTCATCTGTCTAGAGGCGTAAGGTAAACTATTGTGATAAGGTAAAAAAAAACTTACGTTTTAATTACCTCCCTCACTGTCATCGCAATCTTGTTTTCTTTCCCATCAAAAACCAGGAAATGAAGAACGCCGACGTGGCTGTTTCGATCACGACTAGCTTCGAATAGGGCAGAGAAGATGAACACCACACTATCCTGTGAAAGGAGTACCTTGATATAATCAAAAAACTAATGATTGATTTAATTCGTGCATTTTGCAGTCCTGACTGAACGGATGTGCTGTTCTGTATTACACTGAAATTTGAGTTGTTTGTGTGCAGTAGAGGGAGAGCGACGAACTGTGAAGACGGACGACGAAATACCAAATTTTTGCCGAATATATGTGCAGAATGAAGATAATAATGTGGTTTCTTTCACTGAACCCGTCGGTACATTGTCATTGCATTACGAGCCAACTCTCCATACATCAATACCCGAAGCACCTGATACATACAGTGAACCGAATACTGCATTTTCACCGCTTTTGGTGAAACAAAGTGCAAGCCACTGTTTGTTTCTTCGGTAGCAATTTAAAGCTTATTCAGTCAAATTCCTGGCGTTCATGCAGCTTATATGCTTGATAGAAATGGGAAAAAAATTAACCAGTGCAGTTATTTACTGCAGAAGGAAAGAATAGTTGGTTCCTACGATAAGTTTCAAAATTTATTTCAACTCTATGTACTGAAGTAGTGACGTTTCTTAACATTTCAGGGCTCTACAAAGTTTGAACAAATTAAAAATATGTTTCAAAAATAGAAGGCTGATTTAAGCTCCGATATTTTGTCAGGGATATAAGGAAAATAGTCTTTCTGCTTCTATTGATCCAGTTTGTTTCTATAACCACTAAACTTATTACTCAATTATCTCTGAAATGTAAGGAGTTCACTGCCGTTTTAATTTTTTTCATACATCGCGTACAGTCGGCTAGTTTAATTCTTTGCAGAATACAAGCTTTATTTTCTTCCTTTCTGGGAGAAGTTCAACTCTAATGAACACATGAACTAATTGATCCTATATAGTCCACATTAACCGGTGTCGACACATAATAATTAAATTTGTTTTGAACTATACGAAGAAAAAGATCAACTTTTAATTTGGTCTTCAACATTTTAGCTTTCAGCTAAATTTGACCCAAGAATTCACTAAGAAACATTTTTTACCTTAGTCGGTTGAAAACGTTGAACCCTTATTCTGAAATGGTGCGTCCTGATAAAAAAATAAAAATAGAATAAAATGTATATAAAGCAGTTCATGCATCTTCACACCAGATGTATCTCTTGCTGTCAAAACAGAACGGCATTCGTTAAAATTAGATATATTGTTCTTCTGAGTAGTAAATATTGTGAAATAATTCTTGATTTAGACTAACCAGTATTGCGAAAAGTAAAAAGATGTCAGTGATCATAACCGGAATCAAATTGGAGGAGGTAGAAGAACATTCAACGAAACAATACATGCTGTCCTAGGGTGCCGTGATGCTGTGAACATATTTTACGTTGAATAATCTAGCCGTCGTCAAGTAAAGCTACTAACAGAATTTTCTCGTGGTAAGCAAGCTGTGTTTATTAAAGGTCATGTAAAGGAGTGCCGAAGCTTGGCAATTTTTTCGTTATCTGGAGACATGCAGAGATTGTCATAAAAATAATCAATGTGATCACTGAATAGATGTATTGGCAACACGGTCGTTCTTAAAATCATTTGAGAACATTTCAACATAGGTTCAATACGCTAATTTTTACTTTTTCGTGTGAAATGTTGCCTCTATTTCAGCTTCTTAACACGTTGAGTGCGGCAGGATATCGAAAAATCCTTAAATTTCAAGAAAAAAAAGTCAAGATTTTACGACTTTTGCAGCCACCAATCGACGCAGGGCGACTCGTTGAGACGGAATTTGGTCCAAATTTAACGCACTTTCCAATGCACACAACGGCGTTGCCTAAAAATGTCTAGAAGTGCTTGAAATAGGCCTGTCAAGATTGGTGCCAGACATTGGTCCCCAAAACGAGAATTCTGTTTCTCCGCACGCAACGTGTTAACCCTATCTGATGCATCCCCCCTCTTGGAGAAAATGCTGAATATCTTCTGAATGGTAAAGGATTTAGCGTCCATATCTCATGACTTTTCATAAAACTTATTTGTCTATCGAATTTCATCAAAAAAAGGTTTTTGTAACGTAAGCTCTGATGATGTCAGCACCTTTTGTCTCTCTGATTGGGAATTTCGATACCCCAATTTGCTTACTATTTTCTATGATGAAATAGGTTAAAATGATTAGTATGAAAGATATTCATTAGATTGAAGGGCATAATGGGTGTTTGAGTTTATTTTTTTCCAGTTATGCTGGTGTTTTGAGCCGGATTTTCGAACAATCTGGAAATCATAACGCTGTGCAACCACCTATCGAATATGCTGACGCTAGCAAAATTGAGCAGGTGTCCAGTCAACTGTTTTGATGCAGTTCAACCATAATAGGGCTAAACTATATGTGCACCAAGTTTCATGCTGTAAGTATCTATATAATTGATTTTTGGGTGGGGGTGGGGGGGTGGATAATGATCTATCCATCCCTGGTCCATGGTTAGTCAAAATAAACCGGCCTATATAGGGTTAATAAACCATGTATCATATCTGGGAAAACACTTAATTTTCTTGGACCGGGCCGTTTAGGTCATAAACCTTTTAATGTTTGCGACGGACATGACTGCTAAAAAATAGGGTGCTTAGAGATGAATTTGAGTACGCATGAATGCTGTGTTGGTTCTGGTTGTTAGAGGCCGCCAGTGCCATCTCATCTTTATAGTGTGTGGCGCAGCATAATATTAAACAATTTAATTTGCAGGAGTACACCATACATAGCATGATTACTATATGTTTTGTTATGCGTTTTATATATATCGAAGGTATTAAATCACGTTCGTCTTAGTATTAGGATCACTTCTTTTTTTATGTTCAAGAGAAACATAGTTTGTACACATGGTTTGGAGAGAGCATAGTAAAGCGTCTTCCTGGTCCTTCAAAGATAGAATATCAACAACATATACATCATAACATGAAGATTCGTCTGTTTGACCACTGTTCTCACGTGTTTGTTTAGATTTCATCGAAAAGAAAAGTCTCTTGAAGATCTTCACCACCAAATTTATCCTCATTCAATGAACCCTCTGCACGAGCTAGTTGTTCAATATCGTATTACTATTCATCCCCGAGATCAATGCAGATGTTGTGCATCACGATACATGCCATTATGATCTTACCAACAACTTCCAAATCATCTTCTATTCCATTCAAAAGCAAATGAAACCGGGATTTAAGCATACCAAAAGAACACTTGGTTCCACGCCCTCACTCTTGAAGACGATAGTTGAACTTTTTTTTCCAGTCTCTAGTCTTGTCCGAGTAAGTCTTCATCGAGGCGGGTAAAGAGGGCGGGCACCATTTCCAACGATATAAGGAGCGACCGTTTTAATACCCACATCTATGGTGTGTGAGGCAAATCCGGAATCAATCTATTGAGATATGATAGTGTTGCACAATACCCTTGCATCATACATTTTGTTCAGAAAGCCAGCAACAAAGTCCATGAACCGACATTTTCCGTCGTACTACATCATGCTTGTTGTAACTGCTGAAATAATCTTCAGCATTCTCATTGGGACTCTTGATATTTATGTGTGTTCCATCAGTAGCTCATTGCAAAAAAACTTTTATCGATAAAGGTTGATATATCTGATGTACACTCTACTTCATCAGACGGAAACTTTATCACGTACTTTCTCAAACAATTCAGAGCCCAAATTTCATCTGCGAAGGTCTCACGGGTGGTTGACTTGCCAACATTGAACACATTTGCAAGGGTTAAGAATGACACACCGTATGCGAGACGATAAATACCAACAGGTAGCACTTTTTTCTGATTCCAAAGCTTTTCTCCATTTCGTATCTTTTCGTAATAATCCTACTAGAGTCGGTCTTAATATCGTAGCAAATGGTAGCCGGGGCATTCGCATCCTAGATTTAAATACAGTCTCATCCAGATCAAGGCTAGAATATGCAAAGTCGAACCAAGAAACCTGTTCGAGGAAGAACCCGGCAATTGCGAGGTAAATTACGTTTTCTCAGAAATAAGACTAGTGATGTTCTGTGACGGCGGTGCGCATACAATACAAACAAGAGAGAATCGTTTCTATGCAATGCGTGAAGAAGGGACACATTATGAGCGGAATAAAATAAGCAGAGTATACCAAATCTCTCGCGTCGCAGTTCATTTTGCGTGAGTGACTTTCGCGAGACAAGGCACATCACTGCCTATGCTTGAGTTAGGCATCAAAAGCAGATTGATCGAAGATGCCATTTTTGATTAGCAAGAAGGCGACAAAGGACGTCCCTAAGTCAAATTTCAGCTAGCTGGTGTGTGCGCCCGGTTTATGGCCCAGACCACTATTCGGAGATATTCGAACTTTTGGGCTGGATTTTACATTTTCCACGCTTTTTATATCTCCAAGTAGAGAAAGTCAAAGATCTGCGAGGCCCGGACCATAGTCACTTACAATAAAGTTAGGAGTATGATATATTCAATGGAAAACCATCCCTCTGATGTTTCCACATACGGTAAACAAAGCATTCAGGAAAAGCAACTTTGTTGCATCAAGATCTTAAAATACAAACGGTGGGATTCATATTGCCAAGATACATGCCCAAAAAATATTGAATTCCATAACATTGAATTTGAGAGGCTAATGTCAATTTTTTTTGTCAATTTTCAAGCAACAGTTCTGCTAGGCTGGAAAGTTAGATAGATCAGAAAGAGCTACCGTGCTCACAGGGCATCCTTAACATTTTGTACTTTATCAGTCGACAGAGCACTTTCGAATTCGTGAAAAAATGTCTGACGATAGAGTGTCTGAAGGCTTACTCTGGACACTCTATCGTCAGGTTAGGTAGCGAGATAGAATCTGTCTGTCGCTCCTCGTACATCAACAAGTTTTCATCCTAGTGCTCCACTCCAGAGTATTTAATAAGCGCTCTTCAAATATTGAGACAACAAATTGCCCGCATAAAAATTGTCAGTGGCATCAGGTGGTTTGGAAAACAATCAAAGCTGATTCATTGGCTCTGTCTGCTGCGTGATCCATTGTTTTCCGTGCAACAACCACGCTTCTATAGCAGTGAAAGTTAACATGGCACACTCGTTTGTGAAGGGCTCATTGCAATGTCATCACTTAGCACCGTAAATTCATTCTAGAAACGGACATTTTCTTCTTATAATTGGTCAACATTTGATAAATGGATTTAGAACATGATTCTATTTGACCTTGTACTATGTTACACTTCCCGTACAAGAGAGCAAGAGCGTGCAGGATGATATATAATGCCGTGTTGCCGTAACCGTCACCGAACCAGACTAGTGTCCAGAATTTCTACCCCTTGGCAGGAAAAACTGATGGCGGCGAGCGTAGCGGACAAGCAAAACACTTGAATAGATGATTTTGAGACAGTTGAAAGTTTAGAAACCAAGCATCAGTTGACAATTATTTTTTTCACATGACCGTCTGTACTTTAAGGCCAACTTATATTATTTTCCTTAGTTCTTCCCTTAATGTGGATTTGTATCTTCTGGATAGTAGCCCAGGCTTTCCACGTTTTTGGATATTGCATAGGTGTATTAGATCATAGTGCATCATCGTACACTTCATTAAACCGTAGTATCATAAGATCATCGTATTAGACCAACATATATTTACCCTATCTAGGCCAGGCTATTTTGACTAACCATGGGCCAGGGGAGGGATAGATCATCCCCCCTCCCCTAAAATCTATTCTACAATCCTGGCCAAAATAAATTGGCATGCATGCGCGTTTTTGCAACTTGACGTCCCACGAGCAATTGAAGATAGGTCAACGACTACCGAGCCGCAAATCAGCGCGGGAGGGTGGGTTTTGTTTGAGAGACTTACTAGTTCTGACTTTTGAAAAATCATGTTTTGTCATTTCTAGTGTATCTGCAGGGAGTGGTAGGGCTTGTTTTGGGTCGTGGCATGGAATTTTTTAATTTTCAGCTAATTTAGAGAGCAAATGGCGTAGAATTCAATCTATTGGTGCAAATTGCTAGAAACTGCAGTCGGACTGTGGACAGAAGTTGCTAAACATCTGCAAAAAAATTCTTGAAAGTCTTGCCAGGCAAATTGCTTCTACCATCAAACGTCATGTATAGTCCATCTTTGATTTTTGCTGCAAGAAGCCTTTTTGGCCAAATATTTTGGCCAGGATTGTAGAGATACTTACAGCATGAAATTTGGTACACATATAGTCTAGCCCTATTATAGTCGAACGCATCAAAACAGTTGACTGGACACCTGTTCAATCTTGCTGACGTCAGCATATTCAACAGATGATTGCACAGTGCTATGATTTCCAGATTTTTTGAAAATCCGGCTCAAAACAGCAGGAAAACAGCGGAAAAAAATAATCTCTAACACCCATTATGCCCTTCAATCTAATGAATATCTTCCATCTACTACTAATCATTTGAACCTAATTTATCACACAAAATAGTGAGCAAATTGATAATTTAGCGTTCGATAAATTATCCAGAATTCCCAGTCAGAGAGACAAAAGGTGCTGACGATGAAATTAGATAGGCAGCTAAATTTTATGAAACTTCATGAGATATGAGTGCAACATCTTTTACTGTAGGGGGGATGATTCTTCCCCCGGCCTAGATAGGGTTAAGGGATAAAAATTATATCCAAGACAAGAAAAATGCCTTGGCTCAGTGATAGTGCAGTCGCCCTGTGCACACAAGATCGAAGGTTCTAACCCAACCAACTACTTGTGGTAAGCGCGAAATCCCTGAAGGCTAAGACTACTGAGTGATAGCGACGCTATCTACAATTCGAGAAGACCTTCACTTTGTCAACCGAACTTAAGAAAGTCTTTGCCTATTTTGTTGACGCTCAGACAGTTAGAAAGCATATGAATCTGCGTGGAGGGAGAGTCCCTTGATAAAACGTAATGTTATTAGATTGAATGACAAATTTAGCCAAGTATTAGTCTTATTCTTCACGGGGGGGGGGAGAAATTCTACTGGACCCCCAAGAGAAAATGCTAAATTGTTAAAAAAAATTTTCAGTGATTGAAATTTATATTTACATACCATACTCTGCTAAAATGTTATCGAACTTTTGTCGCATGTGACTGGAGCTGAGCAGCAGAAATTCCCATTGCAAATTACCGTGGGAAAATAGGTACATTGCGTTTTGTTTTGCTACGAGAAAAATACTTTGCATGAGATACCTATTCGATGCTTTCTTGAAATAAGAATTCTAGCAAGCTAAAGCGTAGTACTTAATTTATTTGATTCCGATTTTATTGCTGGCCAAAGTTTTGCCCGATTTTCATCGATACCCATCTCCCCTACCCGTCTCAATCTTTAAGAATTTGACAGAAAAGTACACTGCTTTGAGAAATGACCTGCCAAATTCTGTTATAACTGGCTATAACTTGGTTCAACTCAAGACTGATCCATTAATTCTCAAGTCACATAAAAACGCACACAATCACATGACAACCCAACTATCACACACTGTAAAAACTAACTTTCCAAAACGAGACAAATGTGTATCGAAATGAGAAAATTTTTCCCAAAATAGGAAATCCGTTTTGCGATTATGTTTTTCCCCAAACCGGGATAAATTATCCCGCGGGATAAATTTTCTCATCGAGAACAGGAAAATACATCTCAAAATGAGTAGAATATTTCCCAATACAGGAAATGTTTTCTCGATACGAGAATATGAATCTCTGGCGTGATGACCACCTGCGTGTCTTTGTTATCAAATCACGAACAGGAGGAGCAAACAGTCTGTTTAGGCCTTCAAATTTACGTGATACCTACATGCACAAAATGCAACAGAAATTAGTGCGGCACAAAACATCATAAGAGAGCTGAGCAAGCACAGTTCATAGGTCATAGTTCATGCATCAAAAACTGCTTAGCAAGTATGCTTCCAGCGTTTGATAATTGGAAGTCAAAATGAGACACCTGTCCAACTCCGCTGGAACTCTGCTCGTCAGAACCGCTAACCTCTCTTCACTACCATATTTAGTTGCTGTTTTGGTTCAGGACAGGTCCGAAGAAACTTCAGATTCCACAGAATAATGACGAAAGATAGATTGGCATCTCCATAACGTTAGATTTATAGATCGGAAGATCGGTATACTCCATACTAACATCATAAGTATATCATCGGTATACTCGATACTAACATCGTAACATCATATATCCATTATTTCGCAAAGATAATTCATCTCAGCTTTAATAAGCCTGTAAACGATCTCCTCATGAATTGGATGATCCTACAAGAACAAGTTAAAGCAAATCTATCATATGTCTCCTGTTACGATATAAACACAGCATGACACTTCCTCTTCGATTTTGATAAAATAGCGTTATGAACGGCCGACAACCTACCCTGACGAAAATTTTGAGCATAACCCTATCCACACCGGGGGGGGGGCATAATGGCCCCCCCTACCAAACGTTTTTGAATATCTTTTTAACTACTGTAGCGAGAGTCATGAAACGTCGTGACTTTTCCTAGAATTTATTCAGGAGTATTTTTCTGCAAAAAAAAATTTGGGGGGTGCCACGCCCTGAGCGTG
>JAOBRC010802559.1:0-10008 GCA_027575255.1 Scolionema suvaense | reverse complement strand
CCCGCACCAGGGAAAAAGGAGCGAACTACTGGACCAATGAACTTTTTTCCAATCTGATCAACCAACAACTGAGCAAGATACTTCTTGTATGGATCTTCCGGCATGATATGAATATTATCTGGCGACTTGAAAACAGCATCGACATATTCAACACACAGCAATGACTCATACAGGTACTTGCCGCCGTCATTCAGTCCTAGAATGTAAACACGCATTGAAGATCGTTAGAATATAATACAAATCAAAACCACTCGCACTCGCACTCGCACATAGAAATTACACTCTATAGTAGCCTAAGCTCAAGCGCTAAACATTCCATTACCCAAGTTGACTTTATTCAGAGAAACTTTAAAGAGAGAGACTTTCCCAAGTTTGAAAACTTGCAGAATCTTTAAGAACTCGAGAGAAAAAACTTTCGCGAAAAGAAAGCATTTTGCGGGTTTGCAAGGTCGTAAACCTCCCTTAGCCCCACCTAAAAGGAACATTGCGATATAAACTGTCACGTGCGGGCATTGCTAAACATTTTCAAAAGTTTCTCCAAACAAAGTATTCAAATACTTACAACACTTGATACATAAGAATAGACAGGTAAAGGTGAAAAGCCCAACTCCATTAACCCTAAGCACTCACAGGGGTGGAGTGGGGGTGGGGTTGTTGCTTCAAGGCGGGGAGGATTTATGACACCTACAAGCATGAACTTTGAGCAATAGCATGAAACATCCTACAGCCATACCAAGATCATGAGCGTGCAAACTTGATGAGGTCACAACCCAGCTTATATCACTTTGTAATAGCGAGTGATAAACTCACCTGGAACAGTGCCATTCGGATTAACTTCCAGGAACTCTTTGGGCTTGTCCGTATACAAAGCCTGAGCGTCAATATCCCTACGTTCAAATGGGACATTCTTAGCAGCGAGAGCAAGCATGCAGCGATGAGCAAATGGGCAATGCTGAGCATTCCAAGCAATCAGTGGGCCAGCACCACTCAGCCTTTCAGCTTTTCCTTCAACATTATGTACTGTATAAGCCATTGCTGATTGTGACTGATAGAAGGAAATAATATAACAAAAACAATATGATCCAATTCCACAATTCTACTGATAGATAGACTTAGAACAGTAAAGAAAACATGACCCCTGAAGCTAACCGCAATCCCCAAAACAAATTGACCATGGCTGTTAAACAAGACAGTTGAAGAAAGCAACGTTTCCACACCAGCTCTGCTAATTGCCTGGTGTTTAACACAGGCAATTCAATGAAATTCTAAAACGCATTTCCATGATGGCAGCGTGAATCATGGTGGGAATCACCGAGACAAAGTGATTAGCGGCTTTAGTGGCTTCCGAAGAGCAGAGTGACTGCTGAGAGAGAAATGATAACCTTCTACATTATGTTCAAAGAGATGCATGTCAAGGGAATAGAAACGTCAGAAATTATCATACAACCATTCTATCATTAGAATAAACTGTTTGCAGAAGCATTGATTGTTCATGATTGACAAGTTTAGGTTTTGGTATGGGGCTTTTCAGTCAACTTTGTAGTTGTGATACGGCTGTAGCTCTAACCAACTTCCACGGTCTTCTTTCTTTCTTTCAGAGTGGTAATAAACACTGTTTCCAAACCATAAACCACTTTCCAAACTACTTCTATCATACACAAAAAGACTCAAATTTTCCCCCTCTTTACTATGGAACGGCACCTTCAGGAGCTACCACCATACGAAAATTACAAAGTTGCCTGAAAAGTCCAAAGCCAAAACCTAAGCTTATCTATCGTTAGAATTTGGGTCAGTTAGCTTTCGGTCGTCGTTTTCCCGTTAATGGTTATTTTCTATAGCCAATCAAAAACAACAAGTTTCAAAACGCTGTTTTGAAAATGGTAGCACAAAGGTTTTCAAAAAACTGCCATGTTCAGGCCATTTGATTTACGGGCTCTTTTCAACTGATGATCTTTCAGTTCTATCAAAAGAACGTCTGCCACATGACAGAAGAATCAACCCGTGTAGAAGCACAAGCAGAAACAGAAAATAACTTGCAGTTGTTTTTTCACAACTAGTTACAAAAAAAAGCCAATTTCTAAGGGATTAACCAATACAATATTCAAAAGATACCTAAAGGGAATTCATTTTCGCGGTCGTCTCGTTTTTCTCCTAATCTGTTAAAATTACATCCCGCGAACAATTTGTTTTATGCGGACCCACGAAAATTAATTACCACAAAATCTGCTCTCTTTTCTGGAAAATGAAAATGTCTTTACTCTGAGGGAAAGTACTTCCCTAAAACAGAAACTTCTCTACGGAATATATCTTTGATGGCACTATAAAATGTCTATTCCAATGAAGGAGACCTATCAAAAGTTGGCAGAATGACCTTCAAACTCGCAGTACATGCGCTGTCCCAATCAAATTGTTCCTGCAAAATTTGTCTTTCCCAAAACCGTGAAAAGATTTTCCCACAAAATCTCTTTTCAAATAAAACAGTAAAAGCTCGCGAAAATTAATTCCTATTTTCTCTGTGAAATTTCGAAAACTAAAATTCGCGAGAATTAGTTTCCGTGAAAATTCCTTTAAAGTAATAGACTTTGCTTCCATGATTTTCAAGAGTAGCATATTCTAAAAGGGCTATGTTATTCCATAGAACCCCTCAACCTCGACCACTTTATGCATGAATGAACAATGTCAACATGAAATCAAGGTCTCCCTGCTCGCATGCAATGTGCTGTATGTAAGTCACCATTTAGTGAGTTATACAGCAAACCAGATTTTCTCCCAATACCATTTAATAAAGAAGAGAGAAAACATGAAAGTACAAATAAAGATGCATGGGTGAATAAAAAAATATTTCAGTAACTGTAAGAATTGTGATTCAGATTCATTAAGATAGCTCGGAAGACTCTCAAAAATATCAACACTAGCAACTTGGAAAGCTACCCTTAGGCACCACACTTATAGGTTAGTATTTCAACAACTTCATAACACAAAAACATAGCAAACTTGATTATGTAAAACAAAACATAGTCATTAGTGACAAAAAGTGTTTGGCACAGCTCATAAATCCAGAAAAACACTTATAGCTCCCTCCTAACCTAAGCATTTCCTGACTGTAATTGACTGGAAAAGAAACAGTAGCCACCGCATGTATAGCATGAAGTGCAGGTTGCCAATTTCGAATTCAACACACCTTTACACAGTATCGTTATTGGATCGACTGAACTTGAAATATTAATTTTTCCAGCATCTAGTTAATAACAGATCTGATGAACCAAGCGATTAGATATCAGAGAAATTTACATCTCGGGGTAGGACCGAAACTGTGAAAAGGCTTATTGAAGCACTCAGAATACACCCTGAAACATAACATGCGTGCAAACAGGACTGTTGTCGTGTACTTTACAAAATTAATTCCTGTTGGGCAGGGCAACTTCAATGACTATCACACTTCAGACAAATAAGTAAAATTTCGACCACCAATGAATTTGCAAATACTGGCAATTGTGCTGCAATTGTTAGCAACACATCTCCATCAGACAGAAACCAAGTCAACAACAAAGCAAATCATAGAACAAGATAGATGAATGCTATCAGACAAAGAACAATTAACAATTTTTGGTTGCAAAAAATCTTGTAATAAAACCAGGACCATTTCTCAAAAATATTAATATCAAGTCAACATAAATTACAAAATTTGTTTGAAGTACAAATCGTGCTTGAGTAACATTCCAAATTAGATATTTTTACGATATAAAATATAGCTTGCATTCATCAGTAAAATAATCTTCTGCGATAATTGATCTCCACTGATCGTGAAAAATAAGCAATCTATCATGTATTGGCGTCATCTCATAAGCATCGATCAAACATACAGACGTATAAGTTTCCATGTTTCATCAACATATGCGACTAAATAAACATACTTTATGCTTATACTGAAACAGGCTCCTACAACACCAACTGCCAAAATTTTCAGGGTTCAAAAATCTTTGGCAAGATACAAAGCCTCACTGTTCTTGCAATGAAATGCGCTCAAACTAAATGAATTCCACGAGTCATCAATGATGGGAGTAAATCTTCAGGCTTCACTGCCATTAAAGATGAATTGGCTTGGCTTGGGTGAGATCATCAAGTGAAAGTATGCATGTCTCACTATTCCTCGTTTATAACAGTCTATGGTCCTCCAACACGAAATGTTTTCAATGCCTGAAAGACATTAACCCTATCCACACTGGGGGAGGGGGCCCATTGTGGCCCCAGTACCAAACTTATTTAAATATCATTCTAACGGGTATAGGGTGACTCATGAAACTCGGCGAATTTTCCTAGAATGTATCCAGGAGTAAATTCATCCAAAAAAAAATTTGCGCAGGCCACGCAAAGCGTGATGACATCATTGTTATAGTGAGGTGGACTCAATTTTGCATACTAAAGGACCTGTGTTCAATGAAAACGAACGGAAATAGTGCTAAAAACAGATCTTTGGAGCAGCTTACCATTACATTGCTGGAGAAATTGTCAGAAAGCTCCACAATTTTGAGCTGAAATGTACTTTCATAACAATTTTTGAATAATGATATTTTTCGGTATTTTTCAAGGTCATTTTGATGACATCAACAAAAATGTAGTGACAACATCGGTGAAATATTTACGCCAAATTATTTGTAAAATGACATACTCTATACCTGCTCAGTCTCATTAATACAGATAAAGCCGTCCTGAAGTTATGACGGGGACTTATGACCTTGATGTGGATAGGGTTAAACAATGAAATGCAAGTTGAGTGCAGGATTTAGACCCAATAGGATTTCTTGGAACCTAATATATAGGACTTGAGCAAATTTATCTGTAGGTTAAAAAATGTGTTAAGTTTCTATCCAAATTAGCCCAAAATATAAAACAAAACACACTCCAAATAATATCATCAAGATGATTCGGAGTGTGTTTTATTTTATATTTAGCCCAAAATATTTCACAAAATTTAGCAAAAGTTATGCTCCAAACTTAATGTATGAAAGACTACCATTGTAAATACGATCAGAAGAAAATTTGGGCAGTTAATGTAACTCATGATCATCTAATGACATATTCAATAACTACTAAAAGGCTAAAGCCCTTACTCCTCACATGTATCCACACATCAATCAGAAAAGGTATATACTGTATGTACAGAGAATAACCCCGCATGAAATGTCCAGTTAGTTACCGCCCCTGATAACTTAAAACTTCAATTATGGAACATATAGCTGTCTTTTGCCAAAGCCTTCACTTTTCACTATTTTGAAAAGAAACATTTTGTTGTACAAAACTTGAACTGTAACTTTAAGTTTACCATTTTAAACTTTTCCGATCATTTTATGCCATCCCAAAGCCTAGACATTCTGAAGTACCCAGAGGCAAATAAAAAACGGGCTTTATCTTAATTTAGATCCAGGAAATTTTAGCCTTTCCTTCGCCAGGTTGAGAAATACAGTTTCAGGCCTCCTACTGAGTATTCTCTCAGGGAAGTGGTCTATTGCACCCCTGGGGGCTAGGGTGGTGCGTGATGTGCTTCGCTGGAACTATCATACACAGCGAATCTGACCTATAGTAGGTGATGTGTGCAAATATTGGTTACAGTTAATCAATTTCTCTTGCTTACACTTAAATGTTGTAGAGTAATTGACTTGCAAATGGCTCGCTGCTCATCTTGGAATGCGTTAAATTGGCAATCAGCATTTACCATCTAAATAAGTAAAAAACAAGAGCAAGAAGAGCGATAACGAAGGCTCAGGAGGCGTGTGATAGATTGCTTGCCTCAAGTGACTCTGACCTGTAGTAGGTGATGCGTGCAAATACTGGGCACAATTAATCAATTTCTCTTCCTTCCACTGACTGTAAATGCTGTAGAGTAATTGACTTGCAAATGACTTGCTGCTCATGTTTACCTAAACAGAGTAGTGGTTTGGAGTAATGGAGGCTGATGAGGCGTGTGATAGATTGCTTACCTCACGAGAATCTAGGTGTGTGCAGAGGTGTGCTGGAGTGATCGCACCCCTTCCATTGAGAACGCTGCAGTTTCTACGACAGTCAGCATACATTGGCAAGCAAATTGTATACCACTAGGTCACAGAATCAAATTGCTTTCTGGTCAAATCCAACAGTGCAGTCATACCCTATTATTCAGTAAAGTATCCATGCCACCTGCCTGCTACTCAACATCAAATTCAAATCTTTGCATGTGTCTGGTCTCAACCAAATAATCAGAAGAATTCTATTACCTGCTCTGCATTGCTTGCTAATTAAGCTAGCTCATACATATCTAATGACCAAAAATAACCAGATTGTTATGTTTCCCTGAAAAGCATTGACATTAGAACCAAAACTGCTGAAAAAATCCTCTCCACCTTAGCCGGCGCTAAAAATGGTGTGGTGAGTTTATTCACCAAGCATAAAATACCTTTCAGATCAATCCACCGTGACAGAGCATTTTGTATGTTCATTCAGATGTAGTGGGTATAAAAATAATCTTACACAGCCTGTCAAACCATTACTACAAGACACTAACACAAACCCTCAGAAATACACACACAACATCAAAGTGACCACAAAATTGACATGAATACAATGGAACAAGGTACCAAAAATATAGTATCCACAATACTTAATTCGGAGAAACTTTCACCGATTTCGCTTCACGAAAGTTTGTCTCATGAAAATAGGCACATGGTTTTTCCACTTCCAGGTTCATTTTCTTTGGGTCTTCATAACAATAAAAAGTCAGAACAGAAGAGCATTTGATTCTTTTAAAGATTTTGAACACAAAGAATTGCATATTTAAAAATGCTAGGATAGTGCTGCATGAACGATGAAATAGTTCATTTACTGCGATTGTTCACTTTTTCTGCTAACAGAAGGTAAACAACTCGCAAGTCTTACAACATTCCAACATTTTTTCATTTTGAGAAAGTTCCTTTCGTGAATTTTTTGTGATTTACCAACTCGCGAATGTTTACCGAAAACACTTCACAAGTTTTCGACCTTAAAAAAGTTTCTCTTGCGAAAGTTTGTCCGAATAAAGCAACTGTCCAGCAGATTCAATAGAAACATTGTACAAAAAATAGGCTTGGCCTTGTCATAAACTAGAGATCACAACCTTATTCCCTATTGCAGGTTGTTACAAGATATAGAATAATATACAGAAATATACGCTGAAAGTGAGACATCATCTTAACCTCATTCTGTCCACGGTAGAGGAACAACTCATTATACTTTACTTCAGACAGCAGGTTGAGTATCAGACTTGAGGATGTGAATTAGCTAAGCAGTTTTTGACCCTGGGAAATACGAATCAACACCTTAGCCTGAAACTAGGCTGCTTCAGTTGCAGAACAATGTAAGCTTTAAATTTACCAGTATTTACATAAAAGAAATGGAACATAATAGATAAGTTCAAATTTGATTTGAGATATCTATAGCCATGTAATGTCTCCATTGAGACTCATTTCTAGACCACATAACGTAATAGTAATGCTTCAACCCGTACTTGGAATTGTCTCATAGCCAATCTTTCAAGGACAAACAATACAGTTCTTACTATAAGGAGAAGTGGAAGACCGAAAACCTCTTTAAATGCAAGCTGCAGGGTTCTAAACTTTTTTCTCTGGTAAGGACTTGAACTATAAAACCAACTTTCATAATCAGTTAACTTGCATGGACTATCTGTGTATATAAAACTAATACCAATGATGCCTGTGATAGAAGTATTAAGTTCAATAAGCAGCCAGGGAGGGCAGGGAAAGTTAACCTTGCTTTTTTGGTTTCTATTTATGTACCATTTGTTCGACAGGTGTCCAACAGAACAGAACTTGAAGCTACATTCCTATAAATACAAAAGCAAACATCATATAGAGATACAGCAGGCATACACAAATGCATACAACACCAGGCTAAGTGACCAATGGCTGCTCATCATCAGAATCTTCACCATTTGTGTTAGGCTCACTGTTGATGATAGTTTGACGCAAGTCTTCCCCATTGTTGTATCGTTGCTTACTGTGCCAAAAGCCATAGAGGAAGTATATGAGCAGACCTGTGGACAAATGATTCAAGAACTACAACAGTGCAAGATGTCCTACAGTAAATACTCTACTATACATGACGAATAAATAATACAACAAGAATCTGGATCAACCTAAAATGAAGATGTGAATTCCAACCGCAAGCATCTACTCTAGAGGAAGCAAACTCTCCACCTTCTAACACAGTGACATACTGTATCGATGGAATGGACAGAACAAAGCAGACAAGTAAAAATGAAGTAGGAAGTAAAAAGAAAAACAGCATTTCAGCATGACACTGTTGTCAACTGTGCGGTGAAAGTCCACAATATTAATCACAGGGTACAGCTACCAAATCAACACAAAAGATACTGCAACAAAAACACACATACAAATTCAACCTGACTCTCCCTTTTGCTAAGCTAGTGACTTCTATAATACAATACAGTACTATTTGATACAAGAGAAACATATAAAACAACTTGCTTTGTGAGCAACACATGGCAAACCAATGGCATAGACAGACAAGAAACCAGCCGAAGTTAGAAACCAAGTAAGATGAACAGGGTACCTCCCAAGATCAATCTACAGTATTGCCAACAAGTTTTATGACGCATACAATAAGTTGACTAGCATACATGGGTCTAATAATTGTCAAGTGAGGATAGGCACATACTGAAAAGCTTGTCAGATGGAGTAAACAGAAATGACCACAACATTCAGGGTTTTATTTTGACACGTTGCTGGAACCGCCTTACTGTGATCAAAACTGAATCTTTGACTTGAGTTTTTAATTGAATCTTTGACTCTATAATTTTTAAAACTAATCTAGGAAGGATGTTTAGTCTTATCTTCATCCAGCAGCCCAGCTAAACAAATGCTATTCACACTGGAAGGAGTTAAAAAAAAACCCAACAACATGCATTCCATGGCAAAATCGTACCTATACATAATCATGATATAACTCAACCATAAAATTGTATGCTCTCTCCAGCACCCTAGCTACATTTGCCCCAGTAGAGGTGCAGGACTCACTAATTCCTTAAGAATGTGCCAACACTGCATGTAAATACAATCTTGCATACAAAAAGGCTCCAGCTCAAAGTGTCTGGATAAAAGCTTGCATTCTGTTTTTATCAACTTAACACTATCAGCTGCAGGCATTATTATATCAGATACTCTGAGCACAGTAGGACGAGGACAGCCTCATGTGACGCCCGCCATGAAAATGCTTGATGTCGAATTATTGTCCAATTCTGCCAATAATGCATAACTAAAGTTAACTGCTACTTACTTACCAATTATCAACCATACACCAAAGCGAATCCATGTTACGTGAGACAAGCCAAACATCAGGTATATGTTGAAAAATACTGCCAATATTGGTACCCAAGGAAGCATCGGCACTTTGAAATAAAGAGCTTGTGAATTTTGCGGCATAGCTGCCAGGACTATGGAAGTAATAACAGCAGAGAGAAAAATAACGATGAACGGTATGAGGATGAATAAATTCAACTTGAACAGGTGATGAGGCAGAAAGCGAAGAATTCCAGTGATGGCAAATATCTCAGAAACCAGCAGTGCTGTGCAAACCATAGCTATATACTGCGTCCTTGAACTTGGTCTTGGAGCAACCGTTCGACAACTCATTGCGAGTGTAGGATCAATAGACACACTGCGTTCTCTTTGATCTATGCTACTGGTCACATCATGCAAAGTCTGATGAACATCAGATTCTACCTCAACATCTGCACTGGGATCTTTAGAGTCAATCTGATCGCCTAAAAGCAAAAATCAAAACAAGTCACATAATTAGTGGACTCTCGCAAACTTAACTGAGAATCTCTGCATCAGATCCAAAAGGAGAATAGAAAAAAAAGATGAACAAAACACACGACGAAGGTCATGAGTAACGCTACTCGAGGTAGGGGTTACATAGGGAGAAACTCGGTCTCCAGAGAGTGATTACACTCCCACC
>JAOBRC010802448.1:0-10008 GCA_027575255.1 Scolionema suvaense | reverse complement strand
GTTACTGTTTGCTTCCCTATATAGACAAACATATTTACAAATTCTTTAAATCTGAACAGATCAGTCACATAGGAATCCCTATTGTAGCACTGAGTATTTGATGCACAGTCATATAATCATTCAAATACACTGTTTGGTTGGTTCTAGGAAGAGGCTGAACACTTATTCATAAATTTTTGGGAGGTTGTTTTCGCATAAAAAAGAATTTAATTTTGCGGCTTTGCCAATTAATCCGTGACAAAGGCAGATTGTGTAATTTATGAAGGAAAGTATCAGCTTCGTGTATCACACCTTTCTCTTTCTTCAGATTGCCATAGAGTTCCAAAGGTTGACTGAGATACCTCTCGTCAACACTTTTGGTCATGAAGTTGATCGTTTCTTGGCGAAACTCACTAGGCGTACACCTCCAAAGAAAGAGGATGCAATTGTAAAGGTGTATAGAAAGCTTGTCACTGATGCACAGGCCGTCGCTGATCGTTCATGTAAGTTGTCAATTTTTTTTGGAAATGTGTCCATAATGGTATTTCTTTTCATTTTTGGCGAGGATCTCAAGGGCAACAAAGCATCTTCATATCCTGGGTATGCGTTGTTCTTCAGCATGTGTGTAGCAATTTATGTCAACAGTCACTGTGTTAACACTATCTGACGTGGGCTTTTTTGAGCTTCAAAAACAGGGGGGGGGGGGGCTTTTTGCCCCCCCCATCCTAATTTCTGTTCTAGAGTAGCTATGAAGCTAACACTTGGTAGTAAGTTCCCTTAACCCTAAAAAAAGTAGGTAGATTTGTTTCTCGCCCCAGGCTCCTTGAGATATGACGTCATACGTAACCACGTGTAAAATACCTCATGTTTTGCCCGACTTTGCCCAAAAATCACATTTTTGCCCATAAAAACCCAGAAATTGCTTCAAATTGGATGAAATTTGTTTTATTCAGTAGATTTTAGCGTTTTACATTGTATTTTGAGCATTTTTCCACTTGAAAAATTTGGATTACTTTGAGTTTTTAATTTTCAGGAATTTTCGACACATATTTGGAAATTTGCCCAAATCACGTGACCCTTTGACCCAAAATGTGTCAAATTTGGTCAGAATACGTATTCATAAAATCTATAGCAGCAAAACAAAGCTTGGTTTGCGAAACGGTCCCAAAAAAATTTTTGCTCCGCGATATATGGCAGGGGGGGCCAAAAAGCCCCCCTTCCCAGCGTCAGATAGGGTTAAGGTCTTTTCCTTTCCTTACGGCTCCTTAAATTTTTTGTGATTTGAGGTGAAAATCTTATGGCTTACGTATTATTTTCTTCTCAGATCTGACGTGGAGATTCTCAATTAAGTTTGCAGGAGTCCACTAATTATGTGACTTACTTTCGATCACATTCGATCACATCTTGCAGTTATTTTGAATGATGAATTTTTTAAGAATGATAAAGTTGTTATCGTTTAATATGTATGAAGTCTGTTAATCTCACGAGGCTTACGATGCTACAATTTTCTTGATTTCAATCAAAATTTGATCAATTTATGCTGACACTGCATTTCACTGAAAATATCTGCTATTCTAGCTATTTTGTGTCAAATTAAACGCAAGATTAGACTGATCAATATGTGCGAATTTTTTGAAAATTGGCAAGGTTATGACCAGTATGTCTGCATGACGTTTAGTGGTACTTGTTCTTATGACTGAATTTCCTTTGTTTAGATGCTCAAAGTGCAACATCCCTGTTGATGTCACCTGCTGCACTAAAAGAATTGTTGGGATCGTTTCTGGTCCAGGATGAGCGTCAGGGAGTGTCAACTCCTCAGATAGTGTTCAGGTCTTCTGAAAACACTCATCACGGCTTCCTGTTTGACATTGTTTGCGATAATACGACTGTGGGAGAAACAACGTGTGTTATCGAAGCGTTTCGTACCTGTTTTGCCTGTTTCTATGTCTTTGATGTTGTTTTCCCGAAGAAATGTTTTAACACGCTAACATTCAAACAGAAAAGTATTCTCAACATTCAGGATAAATCCAAAGTAATTTTGAAAGTGGCTACGTTAACATCTGAGTTGTTGAGTATATGAATTTTGGTGGTGGTGATGTGCAGATTATTTGTATAGTTTTTCTAACATTTTCATCCCTAATAGTTCTAGAATATGACAGATCAGCTAGTTCTTTTACAATTCTTCCTACCTTAAGGACACAAAATATTCGTGGAATTTATTTTTGCGATTTTGGCCTTTTTCACAATAATTTTTCTGCTAAATATTTAGCATCAAAAAAGCATTAAAGTGTCAATCAGCCCATACACTACTGTAAGATCTCACTTTCTATCTTTCTTTGTCGCTGTGAAGACCCGCTTACAGGTCTCTCAGCCGGACGAATGAAACAGAACATTCTCCTCTTCCATTGCAATAAATTAATATATAACACTGAATTGCAAAAATTTCTTTCGCAAAACTGAAAAAGCATTCAGTCACAAAAGTACCTTTCACAAAATATATTTTGCAAGTCTTCCCTTAATAATTTCTTCTCTCAAGGTAGTGAATCTCATTTGCTTTTCCAAAGTTGGACCATGGAACACCCATTCTGTATTTGCTTGTGTAAAATAAATCGCCTAATGCAATCTAATAGTTCATGCCGTAGGCCGTAGGAAATTGATTTTTTCTATGTTTCTTGGTTCTCAGGACATCTGAGCCTCACGTTTCTTATAAGCGTGTTTCTTATTGAAAGTAAGCGTATAATCATACCCCTGTGTTGTGGGATGATACACATTTTTAAGTCGCGTTTTACTTTTGTGCTGAATCCCCTCCATGAATTTTCATCATGTGTTGAACAGTTGAATAGACAGACCCTGTTAAAGTTTTGTGTGCATTACGAGTGAGTTCACCATTAATCTTTGAATTATTGTGCTGGTTTTCGTTTTGTGTCTGGGACTAGGCTTGAGAGTTGACTGACCAGTTGGGATTGTTCATTATTTTGCTGATTTCTACTTTTTTTCCTTCTGTGTAGAAAATATGATATTGTTTCTTGTGTTTGGGAGCTGCAGGTGATCAGTGGAATGAGTCCATATTTTATATTGCTCTTTTAGTGTCTGTTATGCTGTCAAATATCCATTTCTACACACAATCTGTCGTATTATTTTGTTCACATTGGATGAAGGCTGCTAGGATATTGTTTAGTTGCTTGTGTCAAGTCAGTGACTGGTCAATTAGTCATTTTGACTAGTGCCGGCTCCAAATATGCAGGAGGCAGTTGACCAGTTAAACGTAGTCAGAATGGCTAGCCAGGCTGGTCAACATGAGTAGTTGCTTAGTCAGAATGACTAGTCAGGCTGGTCAACATGAGTAGTTGCTTAGTCAGAAGGACTAGTTAGTCCATGTCAAATAGCTGCTCAGGCTGGTCAGTTTGACTATTGTTTGTTAACTCGCCAGTCAATATGACTACTTTTGTCTGGTCATAGTGACTAGCAGCGGCTCCATATGTGCAGCAGTCAATTGACTAGCCAAAGTTAGTTAGAATGACCAACTTAGGACTGACAGTGTAGTTATTGCTGTTCCGCCACTGTGTTTTATTCCTCAAATAGATTAAGTAATGACAACAAAATGATGAACCGATTACGAGCTCATGCTGTCTCACTGGTCAAAACCAAGTAAGCAGCCGCGAGCGTCAGCTGCAGTTGCTCGAAATTATTGCATCTCCATAGCAACAGATGGTCTCTTGC
This sequence comes from Scolionema suvaense, assembly GCA_027575255.1. NCBI lineage: Eukaryota > Metazoa > Cnidaria > Hydrozoa > Limnomedusae > Olindiidae > Scolionema > Scolionema suvaense. The sequence continues at coordinate 6,309 of JAOBRC010802448.1, read as the reverse complement.
AGTCCGCAGCTGAAACCGTAAAGTCGTGTATTGCAGCTACGTGTAAAGTAATCCTCGTTTCCAAGCGCGATCCTAGTGGCACTGTTTAAATTGGAGTAGTACTATAACTTCTATAAGTGGTAGGAGTGATTAATACCTACGTGCGGCGCAAGCATATAGCAAAAGTCAATGGCGCTTTGTCGAGGGCCTGCCGAATATTGCCGACCATATGAGAAATATATATCCCTACAGCTGAAAATACCTTTATCTGGGGATAACGTTAATTTTTCTTTAAAGGGTAAGGCAACAGACAAGTTACCCGAATCACTGATATGCAGCAGTGGCCTGCTACCAAACCTAGCGCACTTCACTGTTTGCAATTTCTAACATTAGGAGCTAGAGTTATTCCTTGTGCTGAAAGACCAAATCTTGAAAAAGGTACTACCAATTATGTTACGTAACAGGGCAAGAGCTGGATAGCACACCAGGATTGAAAACTTGTTTATTGCAATCTTCACAGAATGAGAGCAGGTGGCAGAACCGTTACTTACTGAGTTATTGACTTCACGCTGACGTAGCGAATTGCTTAAGCATGCCAAAGTGAGCAGACAGCGAGAAGCTGAATTTCTCGAGGAGTCCATAAGCAGAGTAATAGAAGCGAATGCATCAGCACATATGATGAAGGTGGAATATCCAACCGAGAAAAGAAACGGACGGTGACTGGTTGCCTTGCATAATCAGTAAAGAAGTATGCAAAGATGAAATCCTTTATCCAGTGACTGATTATAAGATTGAAATAAGCACGGATTTTATAGTTCCGTAGTAATGTTATTGAAGAACCATGACAATTGCATTGATGGCTTATCAAAACTTACTGTGTGTTCATCTTCTCGCTCTGGCCAGTTCTTCACCAGGTCGATTGGTGGCTGTTCATTTAGGAACCAAAATACAAGAAAACATCGCTCGCCACTTTCATCTCTCAGTGGTTTAATCAAGTCAAAGTATGAATAAAGATTTACAATAAGTTCCAATTGCACATCACCATCTCTTCTCGTTGGCTTGTAAATATATCTGAAAAGTAAATAATTCATGGTCTTTCATAAAAAACGTCCTCACAAACCGCAGTTGGTAGGGGCTTTTGTTGCGCTTCGAAGGGACAGGAAGGCTCTTTCGACAGGCCTTCTGGAGATCACAGAAAGTGAACCAGCAAAAACTTACAAACGTACGCTAGAGTGCCATTCAATATACAATTTTGTCGACGGAAAATGTCAAAATTTTCTGAACAATTATTGAGCACATCCGTTGCCAGTTCTCAAACTAAAATATCTAATTTGGAACTTAACAGTAAATATTCCCTGAAAGAGCCATGCAACCCATAAATCACAGTTACCTGATATGCACAATAGTTGAAGTATACACACTAAAAACTTAGTGGCAACTCAGCTGCATTTAGCCAATTTTGTTGATACATTAGCAAAAAACGTCATATATGGGATGGCCAAGCAGAGCTTTAACTTATTTTATTTACATTGTAGAGCATATTCTAGGTTTGATACTGTACCAGCCATGATGACGTAATCTTGCTAAGAATGACGCCCCTAAGACTTGGATCTACTGCCCTTACCCCTGTTTAACTCAATTTGACCCACCCTCTCTTTCACCTTTCTAAAGTCTGTCTAAACGGCGAATTCATTGGAAGTAAATGCTGGTGGCTTTTCCTAAAATTTATTGAGAGACGTTTTGGTTCTGAAAAAATTTCTCAAGTAGCTCACATGACACGTTACGTCATACTTCAGGAAAACGATTGGATTTGGATAAAACTGATGACGTCAGCAAAATTTAACAACGCAATTTTGTGTTTTACTGTTACTTTTGTGCACAAGGTATCTGTATCAGGATTAACCTCCTGGAGGCCAGGAAAAATCTTCAAACAGAAGGAAATTGATCCAGTCCCGGATTACCAAAATTCACCAAAAAGGATGACGTCGTCTTCACAAAAACTGCAGACGTCAACATTATAATGATACTGCTGATATAATATTTGTGTCAACATGAAGTTTAAGTGTTGTTTTATACGCCTGGGGAGTTTCAACTACTGTAGTATGAGTATTAATGATTTTAGAGAGGTGGAGCCACATTGACCCCCTCCCAACCATAGCTAGCCCCAAAAAGCCCAACTCTTGTTGGGTTAAATATTAGGGCTCAACGCACAGCCCTCTGGCACAGGTAGAGAAGAGTATTATTAGACATTATCAGAATTAAAAAGATATAAATTCACCCTATCACATTTTCATTACAGGATCGCATAAATCGAAATTCACCTACATAGCATTACAAAAATTACATTTTACAAAAACAATCTTTAGGCAAGCGTTCAAATTTCTGAGCACATGAAAAGGACAAATTTTTCTTTAAAATGATGCGCTTTGTGTGCGTAAAGCAGCCCACAACTTGTTAGAGGTATCATATCTGGTTGCAAAAAAGTGGGTTTTGTTACACGTATCATATCTGTCCGCATAAAATGGGGTTTTTCTTGCACATATCATGTCTATTTGCATAGAAGTGGGTTTTGTTACACGTATCATATCTGTCTGCATAAAAGTGGTTCTTGCTACACGTATCATATCTCTCTGCATAAAATTGAACTTGTTACACGTATCATATCTGTCTGCATTGAAGTGGGTTTTGCTTCACGTGTCATATCTCTCTGCATAAAATTGAACTTGTTACACGTATCATATCTGTCTGCATTGAAGCGGGTTTTGCTTCACGTGTCATATCTGTCTGCGTAGAAGCGGGTTTTAGTCATCCTTAGTGTAAAATTGATTTGCTAATCAAGCATTCTTGATTTTGAAAAGTATGTTGATGCAAGATGGTGGAAGATCTAAAAGTATCTTAAACCTTGTCAGGTCGGGGTATCTTGCAACTTTGCACGACCGGCCACCCGCAATATTTTTGTAACTACACAAGATTTGACAAAACCCTTTGGCTTAATCTATTTTAGCTCCATTTAGCTCTTTAGTTATATACTATTGAATTGGGTTGTTGAAGTGAAGTTCTTCTCAAGTTCTAGAATCACTTTCTGCTAATCGCTTCACAATTGGTCACTAAGTACTAGTAGAGACCTAGTGAAATTTGGCATTAAATGCATAAAAAATGTACGCAACTAAATCTGGTTCACTGCCCCGAAATGGCCACATTTTTGTTATTTTGAAAACTCTGAGAGTATAGTTTCCCCAACCTCAGAAATCGGGTTAATAGATTTTATATAAGTGTTTTGATACTGAAACCTAAAATTTGAAGTTTCAGTTCAGCCGATGTCTCAATAAATTTTGTAAATTGTCAGCAAATATCAGTGCGTAAGATTTTCTCTCATTGTTTGGCAGCTGAAAAAACTACTAGGACGAGGGGAGAACTCCCCCTCCCTCTTCAGGCTAAGTGTGGTTACCCATAATTTGTGAATTGCACGTTTATACTTACTTCAACAAGCGCACATACAGTCTTGCTTCATCAAGCAGTGCATTCTTCTCAAAGGTAAACGACGTTATACTGTAGCTATGATCTGCGTCCGGATCGGCTGATAAGGTTAATTTGTCCGATAGATCAATCCTGAACAATTTCCTGAGGGCGTCGGATAACCATTGCGGGTTTAAGAACACGAAGTTTCTGATGTTGACCACAGCATCAAAGTACAAAAGATGCCCAACTCGATCAAAGTAATTTAGAGCTGAGTCAAACTCTGACTCACAAAGGTAAAGGAGCTCGTCTTCAGAATCGTTAAACAACTGCAAAAGATCAGACTTTAGAACAGCTCCGCTAAACTTCTTCTTCTCGTTATCATAGAAAATCTTTAGCTTTTCCCAACTGACTGGAATAACTCGAAATACGTGCGGAAAAAGTATTTTATTCCTTGAAACTCGCAGAACATCATCTATGAACGAGTCCTATTAAAGTGCCTTTGGTTGATAAAGCAACAGCTACTGGAGGATCGTCTTCATTTGCTTTGATTGCTTCCTAAAAACACAGTTCAATGGTACAGGAAACTGGTCATTGTGATTTGATAAAAAATTTCTTGTGCACAGAATTCTACCCCTCGACTTGTCTAAAGGATCCAAATCCACAGAGCCGTATTTCCTCCCCCCCAAACCCCCATCCCCCACCCCCTCCACGGCCAACGGATAATGTGCCGAATACCTAGCACTGGCAGCTAAGTGGTTTAAGCGAATCGGCTAGATACCGCAGGTCGTGGGTTCAAGTTCCGCCCGGTACAATGTTTGATATAGTAGCGCGTCCGTGCGGCAACCAGCGAGTAGTTACAGAGCTGAATCACTCGATCAACGTCCTTTACATAGGGACTTAAAGGAACGCCGCATTCGGAAGTTTAAAAAATACAGAAGTACAAAACCGCTGCTTTTAAAATGCGTCTTTATTACTACATAACCCTATCCACACCGCCCACCCCCTCACTCACCAAACCTATTTGAGTATCTTTTTAACGACTGTAGGGAGAATGATGGATATTTTCCAAGTATTTGTTCACTAGTATATTTCTGCACAAAGCATTTGGGGGTGCCTCTCGTATAGCGTGATGACGTCATTGTCATTGTGGGGTAGACTAAATTTGAAATGCTAAAGGAGGAGAATGGCGGAAAATCATGCTAAAAACAAATCTTTTGAACAGTATACCACTATATTGATGTAGTAAATGATAGAAAACTTTAGACACTTTTGGCATTTATTAAGCGTATGACGTCCTCTGCTGTACTCAGAGGAATGACCAGTCAATATCCGCCTTAACCTTTAGGGCTTTGGAATGGCTCAGTGGTACTGTGGTCGCCTTGTGCACACAAGGTCAAGGTTTCGAATCCCACCAGCTGCTACCAGTATGGACTCAGGAAAACCTAGCACTGAGTTAAGCGATGAGCAGAGAAGAAATCTACGCTTAGAAGTTGTTTTATAGCACACGAGTTATTTTTTAAAACATAAAACGAGTTGATTTAAATTACGTATTTCGTATTTTCCCCTAACCCCAACCCTCCTCGCCCCGCTCTTTGACAGATAACCTGGAAAAAAACATATTATGAACTTTTTCGCAAACCAAGCTAGATTGTTGCGGGTCAACGGGTCACCTGATTTGGGCGAATTTCCAATTACGAGTAGAAAATTCCTAAAACTTCAAGTTTTTGTCAGTGGAATATATTCTAATGCTTAAAATATGATGAAGAAGGATAAAACAAACTCAATATAACAAATTGCAGCGTAATTGACCAGAGGTTTAGGTTTTTACAGACGAAAACGTGAGTTGTGGGCAAATTCGCACAAAGCATGAATTATTTTATACATGTTAACATGTAACGTCATAGATCAAGAGGCCCAAGCATGAGAATTTTGATATTCCGAGTAATAAAAATGATATGAGGCTTTTGTCTAGCGAAAGCAATTGACTTCTGATCAAAGGTTTCCGCATCCATATCAAAGTGAATTGGTGTAAGTTTTAATGAGAAAACTGGCCTTATGTGCCCCACGTCCCAGGAAAAAAAGTGGTTCTGCTGCAAAGCGAGTACATATCTGCCCCTTCAGCACTTCCGATGATCATTTTGTTAGAAAGAGGAATGTACTGACATCCAAAAACCCATTGAATGTATGATGTGTGTCAACATTTGGCGAGGCGATTTCAAAGATCTGTCTTTCAGGCATACTGTATATGAGAACAGGACTCTGTCACACCAGCCTGTTTTGTGGATGTAGCTTCATAAATCTGTAGCTCGGCTCCTGGTTAGCACGAGAAGAACTGCACGCTGTCAACAAACATTTTCGTCAATGGATTTTTCTAATTACATTTGAACATGAACAATTTTTCTCCACCGAAATGGATAGTGACCACCATTTTTGTGTATTTGTAATTGTATCTAACATTGTTTCATGAAAAAGTAAAACAATCCATGTCCAAATGAAATGTTTTCAGAAAATTAGAAAAATCTGTAAAAAATGGTCCTAACTTACGACGGGTACCTCCCAAACATGGTTCGGTATCCCCCCGAAAGGTACATTTGCAACCAAAAGAGACTTCTGATTCGTGTTTTAGGAAAAGTCACCAAGTTTCACGTTTTTAGCGCGTTTTTTTCACCCGTGGCGGATCTAAAGTGACGCGACTGATGCCATTGCATCATTCAGATTTTTCGAAGTAACAGATATTTTTTAGTGAATCTCTTTTAATCCTACTAGAACCGGGGGGGCCTACTAGGCAACCCCATCCACACTTTTAACTATTGCTCTGGAACCGCTAAAGCAACAGCCATGAAACTTGGTGACTTTGTCAGAAATTTATCT
>JAOBRC010802337.1:0-10009 GCA_027575255.1 Scolionema suvaense | reverse complement strand
TAGCTGCTAGACTTTGAGAGCAAATATCTACAGAACTAAGCAAGCTTTTTTTATGATGTTGATGGGAAATCCCATGTCTTGCTGTGCTCTATCATCTGTTAAAATATCATTTTTGACCAATGTTCCCCTTTAAAGGATTGTACTTTTCTCTCTTATACAGGACGGCCTAATTGGCAGACAAATTCACACGAGGACTCCTGGTTGCTGATGATGACAAAACTATGCTTGAAGTTTACTAATAAAATATGTTTTTCTGTTGAGCTATTTATGGCTTTTGTGCTGCACTTTTATGTCTTTATTCGCCGCGAGAGTGCTTCCAATCAAGTCCGCTTCTCTTATCCAGATATAGAGAGGATGCAAATTACATGGAAGTCTACACAAATGTTGTTTTTGATTGTCTAGTGTGTAATGCAATACGGTATGAATTTCGGTATTGCTACTTCATCACCTTTCGTAAAGCCACGAAGCAACAGCTCATCAGATACCAACAAAGACAAAAAATAGTGCGTACACAATACACTGCTAAAACAACATTCTAAGGTTTTGAAATTATTGGAAGAAATTATTATATCTAAAAATTTATTCTTGGATACCTTGCATATATATCTTTTGCTGCGAATAGGTAATTTTTAAATAAATTTTCTGCGCAACTTGCCCTTCTTCCTTAAGAAATTATTGCAAAAGGAAACCAAACAAAAAAAAACAAAGAGAAAAAGGAGAACCGAAGAAGAGTTTGTAACCTTGTCTAGCGCACCTTCGGATTCCATATGAACATAGGGACCATACATTAATGACGTCGGCCAAGAGAGGGGAGGGGGGTATGAGAAATTTAAGATTTTTTTAGACGTTTGAAGAGGGGGAGGGGGAGATCGCTAGAACAGCGTAAGGACTAAGAAAAGATCGCTAGAGCAGCGTAAGAAATAAAAAAGATTGCTAGAGCAGCGTAAGAAAGAAAAAAAAGATCGCTAGAGCAGCGTAAGAACTGAAAAAAGATCACTAGAGCAGCGTAAGAACTAAAAAAAGATCGCTAGAACAGCGTAAGAACTAAAAAAAGATCGCTAGAACAGCGTAAGAACTAAAAAAAGATCGCTAGAGCAGCGTAAGAAATAAAAAAAAGATCGCTAGAGCAACGTAAGAAATAAAAAAGCTTGCTAGAGCAGCGTAAGAACTAAAAAAAGATCGCTAGAACAGCGTAAGAACTAAAAAAAGATCGCTAGAACAGCGTAAGAACTAAAAAAAGATCGCTAGAGCAGCGTAAGAAATAAAAAAGATTGCTAGAGCAGCGTAAGAAATAAAAAAAAGATCGCTAGAGCAGCGTAAGAACTAAAAAAAGATCACTAGAGCAGCGTAAGAAATAAAAAAAGATCGCTAGAACAGCGTTAGAACTAAAAAAAGATCCCTAGAGCAGCGTAAGAACTAAAAAAGATTGCTAAAACAGCGTAAGAACTAAAAAAGCTTGCTAGAGCAGCGTAAGAACTAAAAAAAGATCACTAAAACAGCGTAAGAACTAAAAAAAGATCGCTAGAGCAGCTTAAGAAATAAAAAAAAGATCGCTAGAGCAGCGTAAGAAATAAAAGATTGCTAGAGCAGCGTAAGAACTAAAAAAAGATCGCTAAAACAGCGTAAGAACTAAAAAAAGATCACTAGAGCAGCGTAAGAATTAAAGAAAAGGTCGCTAGTACAGCGTAAAAACTACAAAAAGATCGTTAGAACAGCCTAAGAAGTATCGCTAGAATATCGTAAGAACCTACAAAGTCCAACGAATACATCAAACGATGTTCTATTTCTATCAACCGTTGATGGAGTAATCAACCGTTGAGAGAAGGTCTCTACCGCTGATAGCATGCAATTAAAGATGTTGCAACAGTTCTCAACGGTTAATACAAGTTTCCGCACGTTGACGCACGTTGATAGAAACGATCATCGGACGATGCTGACGCTCAACAGTTGATACTATATTATCAACGTGTCCCTTTCTGATCGAATTCATGTTAGTAGTGATATTCAGGCATAAAACAAGCACTAGGAACAACGTATCATTAGACAGCATCTGACAGAAGGTAAACAAGACCAAACCACAAAACGATTTTCACATACCACTGATCAATTATGTCTTCGTACCAATGCTTTACTGAGTTAAAGGTATCTTTCCTTGATACATCAAAGACAACAACTACTGCATCAGCTCGTCGATAATACACCGATGTCACAGCTTTGTATTTCTCTTCGCCTGCAGTATCCCACAGTTCTAACTAAACATGAATATCAGTCCACAGTCACTCAGCCCTATTCTACATGGGCTTTTTCATGTATGGGAAACACATGGGGGGAATAACCCCAACCCAAAAATCAAACCACAGTAGATAGATGCCTAATTTTTGGTGAGTACATAGCTGCTACCAAGTAGTTTTTTAATTGCATTCATTTGCCCTGCCAAACTGTCCAATTTTCTGCTCATGTCAGAACAGTTTCTTCAAAGGCAGGCAAAAATGACCAAAATTTACACAGCTTAAAAAATTGGACGTACGAATCATAATGAGATGAATGAATATCAAGGATTTGGCTTATTGGGGTAGATTCTTCGAACAGGCTTTGTTCCAGAGTGAATCGTCTCTTGCCTAGAGAGAACAGCAAGTCTACAAATTGTAGGTATGCTGCTAATTTTTTGTTGGGATCAATTCTAACTATATGATGCATATTTATAATCTGTAGTCAGATTTGCATCTTTTCGGCAAATATAAAATGACTCGATTTTACTCTAAAAACGAACGCAGGGTTCAAAAGCTAGCAAGTCTGATGGTCTGGGACCTGATGTATATCTGAGGAAAGGAGTAACAAGGAAGTTGCCGAAGCAACTTCATTGAGAAACTCCGCAAGTGCTGCCCTCCTGGGATTGCTCTTCGCTAGTCAGCTCTGGTTTCTAAAAGAACATTGATGAGATCTTTGATCCATCATGTAAGAGTGTCTACTCCTTGTCTTAAACTATCATAGATTGCAAAGCCGAGTTTCTCAATGAAGTTGCTTCGGCAACTTCTTTGTTATTCCTTTCCTCAGATATACATCAGGTCCCAGACCATCATCCTTAAGTTAACTTTACCCTGGCAATGTTCGGAAGATTTAAACAGGGAAAGCTAGACACCAGTCGAAGTTCCTTATCACTGAACAAGAGACCATTTCCAGATGGTATTCAAAGCAACCTGCCTCACCCCAAGATCAGGCTCTGGGCAGGCAGAGGACATAGCTTGGTCAGACTTCTCTACATGCTCTTAGCGTCCATCGTAAAATTTTTAAATGAACAAAATGACGGAGCAGCAGGAGCATGAGAATGTAGCAGGGTAAAAAACAGTGGAGTCACGCACAGAATGCATAAAACAAAGATTTTGATGATTGTCTAGAGAGGTTATCAATATTATGTATACATAGGAATCCGTACAAACAATCAATATATTTGCCTTAGTGCAGATATAACTAACATGTTGCTGGATCTGGTCAAATCACAACGGACTCGATCAGATGACTATGCTTAGGCCAGACTGGGCCTGGTAGAATTTTTCTAATTTTCAAACCTTGGAATCTGCAAAACCAATGTTCATGAATAATCAGAAATGATATTTTCACCACTGAGAACACGACAGTTATGTAGTTCTCATATCATAACAAAAGTAGCATAGCTCAAGTCCAACAGTAACCATCTTCATTTTTCACGACATCACACATCAACTCAAAAGTTCCAATCATTTCCTCAGATGTATCCTCAACATCATCTACATTGACAATGATGTGAAATGGAAGACGAAATTTTCTACCGTTATTGAACACTGATTGGACTGGCTTCGGTGTTGAGATAATTTAGGTTGTATTCCAGTGACAACATGCATCATTTGTAATAAGATTGTATATAGCTGCTGAATTTGGGGCTGAATATTTCCAGAAATTCAAATTTTTTGGTGTGAAATCAAAATTGTATATATATTCATGTTTCAAGGAGGTCAATCATAACATTTCATTTTGACCATAGTTATGTGTTGTCAGGAGACAGCCTACAATGGAAATAGAGAATACATACGTATAAAAGGGTTGTCATCACAGCAGCTAACAAACACTACAACTAGTTCTTAACGTATTTCAGGGGTACCACAAGATTTCATTCAAGGATAGTACATACCACATTACCTATCAGCAAGGGTTCTAAAATCAAAATTCTATCACTAAGTCCCAGTAAACGTTTGAAGAAGTGCTATTTTTAGAGGGCAAATTATTTAAAATCTCAAATGGTGCAATTATTCAAGATATGCACCTCCGACGTTTAACCCTATTTGCACGGGGGGAAGCGGCGTCAAATAGAGCCCCCCTCCGTTTTTCAAAATTTCTCAAAAAACAAACAAATGCTGCGGCCCTAAAACTTTCTGACTTTACTCCTTGATTAATAAGACGTGTTTTAAAGGTATTTTCAGCTCTGCAGGCTATATACACAGTTCTTATATGGTCGGCAATTTACAGCGGACCTTCGACAAAATGCCATAAACTTTTACAATGCACTGGCACAGCACATCTAAAAGTGTGGTCACTACGAGTGTGATAGTACTACAAGTTTTTGAACAATGCTATCAAACATTTTAGTATAAATATGTAAAGTACTAATGTTAAACTATAACTTTGCAAAATTTCGGCCCTCTGGGACGTTCCAGTCAAAAGTTAGTAGGGGGGTCATATTGACCCCCCCCTGAGCCCGGTGCAAACAGGGTATGAAAAAGCCAGGCGCAAAAGCGTTAACGTCATTTATCAGTCATAATTAATGTGACTTTTCAACTGTTGAGAATCAGTTTCTGACAAGTGCATTCGCGGTTTTGGGTTTCTCGGCAATGGCAACACAGCAATGGCAATTTGGCAATAATGTTTTTCCCCTCTTCAAGTCAAAAAAAAAGTCAAGTGCATCAGAAGACAGCTCCTGCTTTGAGGAGTATCACGAGTCTGTTATCGCCTGATAAAAATTAGCAGGAGCGAAGACATTGAATATCATACTTTGCACATGCGATAATTGACTGCCGAGTGGTAGTAACGACGCTTCCATCATCGTCTCAGTTGCAGCGTTGCCAGTGGCTGAAGCTCCCCCTGACCCAAAATTATGAACGACTTACACGACTCTTGCTATTACCGTTGTTTAGTTTTAGTTATAATAACAACAATAGGGTAACTCTGGATGTTGACAGATGAGAAAGAAAATGTTTTTTCAGCTACAAGACATTATTTATATACTACGTGAGGACAGCATTGAGTAATTGAGTCCGCAACAGTTTTTCGAACGTTTTCAAGATTTTGACTTTGACTGCATATAACGCTTGATAAACACAAAGAATAATAAAATGCCAAAGCCATTATACTTCTCTTTTTGTTTACTGTAGCTGGTGTGGCAATAGGGTGTGTCTTACATTAACCTGAATGACAAGACTGCCATCAGGTTAAGCAAAAACATGTAATACGTAACAATGGCCGACATACTTCCTGCTTAGCCAAGAGGAGCACTGTGAAATAGTGCACTATATCCCCAGGATCAGCAGAATCCTTAGCTTTAATTTAGAGTCAACACCATGTAATACTTTTCTTGTGTATAGGGAAATCAAATACTCTCCATTGATGATGTTTGACCTTCCGGATATCCCTGACTATATCATCCCTTTATATGCTGAGAGTGGTTGGATGCTATTTCGGGTGGTGGATATACTATTTTGATAAAAAAAGTTATGTGACAACAAATTATCTTTTGCTTGCTGTGTTCATTGGTGAGTTGCCATAGCCATCTTGGCAATTGCCATTGCCGCACTGCCATTGCCGAGAAACCCCAAAAACCCATTCACAGGACAAAATACTACACCAGCAGAACATTCTTCAGCAGGGACACCACCATACGGCATTATATCCCCAGTCTGCAGGCCTCGCCCTTGCAATAACCCCCTATTATGCTATGGAGGTTCATGAATACTTAAGTAGATCTCCAGGAGCTCATAAACATGGTGCACCCATAAGCCAGCACTTCCTGTGTTCCTCTTATTATGAAATAACAAGGACTCTCAGCCAGCTTCAATAGTGGCAAAGCCATACACGGTACAAGAGATAAAAACCATCATCAAGTCAAGTTTACTGGAGAATTTGCCAAGTTCAAAATCAGACAAGCAAAACCCACATAACTTCAGCACAAATTATGAAATACTTACTTTCACTGAGTGAGGACCAACGTGAATATCCTTTATAAGGAAGTCAACTCCGATAGTAGTTTGAGACTGTGTTATGAACTTGTCTTCACACAAACGAGTCAACAAGCTAGTTTTACCAACGTCTTTGTCACCAATAATAACTACTTTAAAGATATAGTCATAGTCCAAACTGCCCATTTGCCAAAGAGGTATAGCTCAAACAATATCACTTCATAGAGTATAAAAAATTAGCTATGATTTGAAGCAACAGAAGAGGAACAAACAACAACAGCAGGCAGCACATGCAAAAATATATTTGTCAGTAACCAGTTCCGACTACTTATATCAGGCCAACCTTCGAAATTCATGGCATGCTTTGCGGAGATTTGCCCTAACCACATTTGTAAGATGTTAAGCACACAATATGCACCTACTCTGGTTTCATACTAATGAATCGTACTTCGACTAAAATTTACATCTAATATATCGTTATGCAATGATAGAGAGATGGAATCAACAGTTAAGTAAACTGAACAACTTGTCATTGACAGTGAAAGCGGGAATTGATATACCAACTCCAGCCCACTAAGGCTCCATTCTGGGAGGATTGCCGTAACCACAGAAATCAGAGAGGCATGTTCTTTTTCCAGAGAGGACTTGGAACCACCAGGCAGGATAAATTCAACCAGTGGTTGCAATCTGGTGTGAGCCCTTGAGTAAGCCTCACCTCCATCCTGCAAGACACCGTCCACCCGCACATGCCAGGACAAAGCACATAATCAATGAAGTTGGTGCAAATCGGATCGCTGTTGGCAATCACATACTACGAACACAGGGCCCAGTGCTGAGAACAGCACTCACAATGGGTATGCCAGAGGTCATTTCCTCTGAAACCTATGATGAACTATAAACACAATATTAATGGTGAACAACATTTCTGAATGCAGATGATTTCAGACAGACCAACAAACTCTGGAGAGTAAATGAAACTCTCCCCTGCTACAGAGTGAAGTCTGGAAGCTGGTTGATGTGCAAGTTAACAGAAAGTCCCTTTAACATGTGATCTGCTCTGTTCAAATTATCAGTTTTGAGTTGCTATAATGCAACAAATTACAAGCAGCACCATGTCATATACTTTTGCAATACTTTTATGCAATCTTTTGCTAAACATTGTGCACATCTTGTCTGCCAGCTATCTTGGGTAGAAAAATTTGTCACAGAGCTTCAGTACAGATTGACGTGGTTGTCGAGACAATTCGTTTCTTGGCACTTCATTGAGAAGAATCCCATGCAGGCTGCACCTCACACAGGTTCCTATCAATTGATTTAAAAGGCTTCCTTTTAAATTAGTCACAGAGTGACTTTATATATAACCCTATACAGGGTTTTATCCAGCCTGCATATGACATAATAATACATGGTGGATCAATGATATCATCCACCTCCTTTCACAGAAGCCAGAGCTGACAGGTGAAGGGCAACCCCTGGAGGGCAGCACTTATGGCACTGCCAGTATCCGGGTGAGCAGATGACATGGCTCGCTGAGAAAATCAAGCTGGAAATCAGAACACCAACAAAATCCAAGAAAGGGTCTCATGAGAAATTAATCAGTGGACTTTACAAGGCCACAGATTCATCGCCTTCAATCTATTTCAGCTATTTCCAACATGCGAAACAACTATTCAAAACCAAAAGCCAGAACTATGGTCGCAAGGAAGGCTCCCAGTCTGGATCTTGCAAGAACAACTGAAATCGATGTATCATTATGAGCATTGCGTATGCTTTCTAATAATTCTGCAATAGTTAAATCCAATGAGGCAAATATTTTCTTCTTTTTCACAAATATCAGAACAACCTTTCCCCAGCTTTTTCTTAGTTGAACAAACATTCTTGCTAACATGTAGGCCATTGACTATGTTGTTTCTTTGCAATACGCCCAGGGTTTTATGTAGCCACTTTTATCGAGGACTGTGTGAACCTCCAAATTGAGTTTTTACGTAATTGGCAAATCAGTTTTGGATTGTGATATTTAAAATCTTTGCCTCCTAGTCCCTGTAAACATAAAATTGATATGATTGATGAACACATGACATGACATATGTCGCAAGCAACATAACCTAAAGTTCAGAGTAAGTCAAAGCAAGAGTAACACTACTCCAGAGAGTGGCTAAAATAGCTTGTACTCTAAAAGACTCATTTATTACTGCAAAACTGTGAAAAGCTCAAAATATTCGGGGGAAATGGCCACAGACACCCTCAAAACTCAATTAAATTGAGTTTTGAGATCCACATACCGGGCGTCATTTACTAGCTGGATAAAACCCTGTACACCATGTTTAGACACCACGCAAAATGTATTTTTAATCTCATCTAAGTGGTTAATTCATGAAAGGCAGCAGATAAACTCCATGTTACCCCGAAAATCATTGTCAACAAGATTTGGTGGAGACGTTTAGAGGCTGCCCTCCAACTTCCTGATAGGTGAAAGAAATATTCTGGTAGATTTTGAAGTTTCAAGTTCTACACCTATACCACAATTTCACAGTCTCACATTGCAGAGCAATAAGTTCCTTGACGAGATTATTGGCCACTGCATGCCTGATGAGCAGTAATCAGCTATTGCCAGTTACCGTGATGGGGGAGAGATAGGTTGCCCACATTAAACATATAATTTAAAGAAGAAAATATAGCCACCGTCATGAAAGCTTTTTGAGCTGCACAACAGCTCAGGTATTGCAATGTAGCCAAGGTCCTTCTAGGCTGTGTAAAAAAATATAAAAAAATACAATGCGTTATGGCCAGTATGCAGTTTGTCGGGATGGCTGCCTGCTAAAAAGATGTCCTGGAGTCCTGCTTTGATTTCATAGAACAAACCAATAAAAAAAAATTATGTATAATTGTAAAATAAATCAAGGTGAGAATCCAGTGATGACAGCCAACAAACTCCAGTAGTTTTGATTACCAGAAATAAAATGTCCAATGTCAATGTACTGCAGAATAGAAATGAAATGGGTGTAGGTAAATGTGTTAAACAGAGTTGTGGCAGAAAGAGGGCTGCAACCCCATAAGATTTCGATCTATTTTAAAAGAAAGATAAAGGGGGGGTTGAAAAAGACGGAGGGGAGGATGAAACATTTGTAGCCATATAGATAACTCCTAAACATATTTCATATTTTTAAGAGATATCTTTCAGGTGCTCAGGTGTTCTTAATGATTAACTTGTGTGTGGACTTGTGAAGGCCATTATTCTAACACTAAGCATAAATGTCAAGTTCCTCAAGAATAATAGATTGCCACAACATGAACGAAACCAAAAACACACAAAACAAGAACAATAAAAATTTAACATTCCTTCTGGCATTTTTTCAGGGGCCAACTTCAAATTCAGGGTTTTTCAGGGATTTTTTCAGGAGCATCAGCCATTTCATGGGTTTTTCAGGGTTTGCTGGCCACCCTGAATTAACCTGAAACCAGATTCTCCATTCCTCTATACTGGAGCCTGCTGCTCTTAACCGTGCAGAGGAAAGGAACATCTGGCGAGGTTAGCAGCAAACTGATTTCTGCTGGTAAACTCACGCTCAGTATGGTCTCCGATTGCCTCTGAGCAGAAGTTATTAATGCGCATACTCCAAGTCGCGACCGCTGAATATGATGATGCATTGTTTTCGATTTCAACTCACGTTCTGCACATGACACAGTCTGAAGCGCTCTTCCAAATTTTTTGGAAGGCGGTGGTCAAACAACTTGCCTAACCTCGCCAGATGCTCCTTTCCCGCACAGGATCAGGCTATAGGCCCCTATGCAGGGAATGGAAGCAT
>JAOBRC010802226.1:0-10009 GCA_027575255.1 Scolionema suvaense | reverse complement strand
AATAAAAACTGTATTTCATTTTGGAATGAGCTCTACCATCTACTAAAATTTAATTTTTGACCTTAGTTCCCCTTTAAACTGCAGTCTGTTATCAAGATCTCAGCAACATGGCAAACAATGAATAGGCAAACTGACACTAACATTGAAATCATGCTAGCCCAGCATCATCCATTATCAAAGCCACAGTAAAAAGCAGAATCAAAACTCAATATATATTTTAATTCCTCTCACCTTTGGCCAAACGGGAACTAAGGAGCACAGCTTCTCTGCAACTTCAACAGCATCTTCGTGTCGACCCAGAGATAAATACACGTGACTGAGATTGCTCAAAATCAAATGATTTGAAGGTGCTGGATAAAACAGAAAATCAAATGATTAAAATTAACTGTCGTTGATGGTTCTGGACAAATTTTACGAGACAAGTAATCCATCAGCTCTAGTTTGATGCTCTTACTTCCACGAAAGACATGAACAAACCCACATGGAAACACCTCTGAAAAGATGTTTAATCATGTTTATCTCGTTGAACATAAAAAAAAATTATCATTAGTTTCAAGAAGTTTACTCGACATTTTGAATTTTCTGGCAGGTATTGCAGATGCTACAAACACAAACTTTTCTACAGAGCCACCAAAGCAAACATATAACTTTGCTTTGAATTGTGATTAACAACAGGTACTTCGCAGCCTCTCCGTCAAGACAGAAACAAGCCACCATGTCACAAAACAAGCACAAATACCAAAGGTATAGGTTTGTTTTGATATTTTAAAGAAGTTGTTCAGTGAACTTAGGTCATGGGTGCACTTGAATATGACTAAAATGTGATTAGCATATTCCAATTTGAATATCGTAATCTCAACTCAAAGTTATTCAGAATGGAATAACTCGGAACAAATCATAGCGGAATATCTGGGCGCACTACAGGATGAGCGTAATCTCAATTTGAATAGCCTTTAGTTTGCATTATATACAAATCGCAATGCGTCAAACAGGCCCGGCGTTCATACTTGCTCTTGATCTTTCTTTGATTGCACAGATAGTGAAACAATAACGAGCGAGCAATTTGCAGGTCGTTTTTTAGATATTCCAGCTGAAGTGATGCCTCGAGGCTGTACTTCGGCGCGTTTGAAGTTAGTCCAGAGATGATATTGGCGATAAAGTTATTCGAAAGTCGGGTGCACTTGACTAGTTTTAACCACCTGACACCTACTGTGATGTTCGAAGCGTTTCATAAACAAATCAGAGTTATTCTGAGCTATTCCAGTTTGCTGCTCTAGTGCGCCCGCGACCTTAGTAATAATGTGAACACGATTCAAATTTATTGCTAGGAGATAATTTCAAAAATTTTGCATGCATATTCCTGATCTTAGGAAGAACAACAGTTACACCAGAACTATTGTACCTTTACCTGACATGTGATTGCCTTTCAATTAACTCAAAAAAAGTTTTGAACCAATTCCATCAGAGACAAACCTATAGCTGCTGAAAATAAAGGGGAATCCATAAAGGGTGCGGTCCCAAAAATGTTGGTAAAATTTTAAATGTAATGTTAGGAAAGGCAGCTTCACGCATGAACTAATTGTGTCACTTTTTCAGAAGCCTCCTATTTTACAATGTTTTCCTCAGGGTTCTGGCTAGTGCTCTTTGCGTGGATGTATGGCAAAGCAGCTGAGAACAGCGCCTATTTTAGCCCCATGTTCCTATCGACTATCGAACGCAACAAGCTGCCCCTCAAGGTTCAAAGATATAAAATCCTTTGAAAAACATGAGAAAAGCTGCCCTTTTTATGGAAATCAAACGCATGCCCTGCCCGTCTAGAATATGCCCAGGAGAAGTTTTGGATCTTATTACAAGTGGCCCCCAGAATGTTGGTTTGGGTTCTCTGGAGTAAAATGAAGCAACTTGTGCATTTGTCTTATATTTTTTGTGTATACTATTTGAATTAGTATATATCTGTGTACAGTATAGTGAATTGCAGGAGGCAGTTGTAGAGTATATTATTCTATAGCATTTGTGTATACTGAATGCAGAGGTAGTTGTAGAGTTATCTTTTAAAACAACCCTTGAAGTACCCCAGAATGCAGGTTTACAGTGGCCCCCAGAATGCTGGTCTAGGAGCCTACGTATATTTGCAGAATAATCCGGTAACGTCATCTGTTGGATGATGGCGAGAATTCTAATGTTTCATTAGATCATGTAGTTATGATCTGAAAAAAAAAAATAATTTTCTTCATTGTATTTAGACAGCATTTCACAGCTGGGAGATATTAGCCTTTTTATATTGTTTTCGTCTCTTCATTACTGTAGATGGAATTTAGATTGCAGCTCTGCAGTAGATGTCCTCCCACCAGTAGTTTCTGGTTGAAAAACTTGATCGGAAGCAGTCAACGGCAAAGGAAAGAACCCTAGAAGAGGCAACGGAGTATAGCAAACTGAATGGAGTGTTATTCATCAAGGCCATTACTTCTGTTCTCTTTCCAAGCATAAAGGATGCAAGAACTATATAGAGACTTTGATCATTGCCGCTGGCCATGAAAACGTATATTCAAAAGTACTAACTGCTTCAGAAGAACAATCGCTTTTCCAAATTATGAAGCATAGGAGTAAGTTAGGAGTCTCTGTACATTCTTACTATCATAGTATATAATTCCGTTTCATAAGAATGATGGTCCTTAGCTCTTACTCTCTTCCAGAGCAGCACAGGTCTATAAGAGCCCAGTCACACTACACTAGCAAATTGGAATGAGTCAGACTATTTAGGTACTCATAACAAAAGAGTAAAGTTATCGTGAGCTATTCCAGTGTGGTTGTCAAATCTGGGGATTCAACTTCCAAGGTGCAAAAGACTTTAGGAAATTGGAGGAGATGACAGTGGCACCATAGGAAATAGAAGGACTTCTGCCCACAGAGAAGATAGCACCAGTAAAGACTAAAAGAAATAACACAGGGTCATGGATCAAGGACATGAAACTAATTTCTTACTAAGACAACAAAAGAGAAAGAGAGAGACCAAGAGGAGTAGAAAACATGCAACTAGATCCAGAGGGATTGAATGACTGCCTTTGAAAAGTGTCAGCTGCATTATTCTTCTGGTGGTAGTCAGTACAGTGCAGCAATTCAGTTCTCAAAAACAATCTGGTAAGACATCGTCCTGTGAGGATGGAAAAAGACTGTGATATTAGTTATATTTTATCAATTTGAGGTGAGTCTTCCAGGTAAAGAAAACTTGAATTTGATGATTTTTTGTCGGATGATGAAAGATGAGAAGAAAGTGAGGATGAAAGCAAAGAAGAGAGTGACAATGAAATTTACCACCTGGAGGAAATTGATATATATGTGTGATATTGATGATGTTCAGTTGTGTTCTTGGCTGGTTCTTAAAGACCCGTTGTACTCCTCAGCTCTTTGAATTTGTTGGCAGGTGTCACAGACACTGCGAACTCACATTTTTCTATACATTTATGTCAATGATACACCAACACAAATGCTAGCTTTGCCTCAAATTATGATTAAGCACAGGTATCACTGCTGTCCAGGAGCAGAAACAGGTCACTATCTCATAATGCAGCCGCATATGATATACCCACAGTGTAGGTTTGTTTTGGTTTGACAAATGCAATCCGTCTTTAATGAATATGAAGATGAAATATGGTTAGGAAAAGGACACAAAACGTGGCAAGTTTAGAGTGCCCTGTCTCACGAAAATCTTATTGGGAGGCATAGAAGAAGTTTGAGTCAGAGGCAGATGCTATTTACTACACTCCTACTTCCTACTCCACTAAAATGTACCCTTTTTGATAATATAAAGCTTATTTCAACAGTGTCTTGGGGAAAATATGGCTTAAATCTGCCATTTTCTCCCCGTTTCTGACGCTACCCTCAAATTCTGGAACGCTCTGACAGCACTCCAATGTTGGATTGTGAATTCAAATCAAGGTGTGTATTACTATACTACCATATTCCTGATTCATAAAAAGTTGACTCTGTTTTCATTCTTTTTGCAGGAGTTTGCGTTCTTTGAAAACTTGTGTTTAGAGCTCAATGGTAGAAGGAAAACCAGAGTACGTAGATTATCTTATCATTCACAGCAGTGCAATAATTATGTGTGTCACGTCGTCAAATCATTCACAGCAGTGCAATAATTATGTGTGTCACGTCGTCAAAGTCACTCCTTCACTGTTGGAGATGGTCTTTGTATGGAGAGAACTTCACAGTTAATCTTTCAAAACATTTTTAATTTTGGCCCCCAAAGTGCCGGTAACCTTCTACAACCAATTTCTCAGTAACTAGGTGGCACTGATTTTGGTCCTTAGATATGTACAAGACATTCAACAAGGTGCTGGTGAATCATTTCCACCCTGGTTTTTATTAGAATGTGGCTCATAAAGACCCTCAAACTGCAGATAAGTCATGAAACAGATTTTCATGTGATGAAAAATTTATCTACACATGCAATTTATACCATGAGAAAGCCCTGGAAGCGTTCGGCTTGTTATAAATCTACTTTTTGTAAAAACCTGCATTCTGGGGACTGCACCCGTAGAGCTTCTGATGAGGATAGCAAATAAAAAAGTTTTTCAGTAAGACATGCTTTGTGCAGGATCCATCCGCTCATGCAGTGTGGTTTAAGCATTGGGAGGAAATGTTTGAAAAAAGTAGCCTATGACTACCATGCCAGACTCAACTACGAAGTCTTTTGGTGGATTAACAACTAGGAGTAGACACTCCTACACAAGGAGCCATTATCCAGCCAAACAAGGTTCAGCTTCCGAGTCCACATACCCTACAGTACTTAATCATCAGTTTGATACCCATATTACGATTTTGCACCATATTCAAATATCCTATGGCCAGAGGGAAGGCTTTAGTGGAATGTGGATCCAATTGTGGCCAACTACCACCTGTCATCATGCGAAGCCTTGTACTTGGGAAGCAATATCCCAAATGCACTGTCATAAAATAGGAGATCAGCACCCACTAGGTCACAGGTTTCCTAACATCTGTGCCATTGCAGTGGAACAACCAGCTCAGATCGAAATGTAAATATGCAGTACATTACAGTGTTCTTCTGCATTCTGCCAGCCCAGCTCTTTAAACCATCAACACATGAACTGGCTAAGTGAGTGATAGAGAGACTGTGATCTGAATCAACAGTCAATTAAGTGATTGACTTGTTACTCCTGGACGATGTCTACTTTGGAAAATGTTCCTGAAATACCAATGTGACTATTTTTGGAGTTTATAACTCATTATCTTAGTGTTTGGTTCCAAAGTTGTAGCACAAAGTCCAAGGGGGAGTTTAAGGCAATAGACAAAAATGATATGTTAATAGATAGCGTAGCAGTAAAACATAACATGTGCTGCCAGAAGCTTTTAAAAAGATTACAAACATAGTGTAATAAATTGATGAAATTGCTTTGAATTAGGTTCCTTAGGTACACATTCTTGCAAAAAGAAGGCTATATACTTGCCAATACATATTCCAGAATTCCGGAATTATCTCATCGATAGTAGATCTCTAATCCTATGTAATGTGGAAGTAACTGAGAATGATGAGCCATATAACCTGAAGTTAACGATTGCACAAAGGAGTAGCTAAAACCCCAGAGAGGGATAACACTTTCCCCCTCTTCCAGGGTATCTGTCAATGACAGAACACATATAAAAAACGGAAAATGAAATAGATGACAGAGTAGGATACCTCTTCATCATTGGATCAGCATAGAAGTACATGGTATAGCAACCAGACAAATCAAGAAGCGTGGAACAGACTAAACACCAGCATTACCAGGAACCCTTCCATCAGCATGTCGGCACGTGAGACACCGGCTGCGGCTTTAAACATGTTCTAGAGGCTCAACACAGAATCTACACAGGACGACATGACGCAAAGTGACTCACACAGAGCACAAGACATAATGAAAATACACGAAAATAAATATATACATATGAACATCACTTGATTCTAATAATAAAACAAATAAAGCTGCCTCGAGAAAGAAAAAATCAATCCAAAAATAACCAGAACGAAATAATAAGAAAACAAAAGAATTTAATAAATCACATATATACATATATAATTGTGTACATTATACCATACAGAACACAATCAGTTCAAAACCTAAGCAAGAATTTGGCTCTGTAACTGAATATGAAGTGGCAGATCTTATAAGCCACCGTGGATGCAGCCAGCAATGCAAACAGGCACCACCAGAAGCAACACAGGTAGAGTTACTTTAATGGGATTAAATTTCGCGGGGACTAAATTTTGCGGTTGAGCCTATCCGGGAAATTTTAAGATTTCGTGGGGATTAAATTTCGCGGATGAGGGGCTTCCTAACTTTTCGCGGGGATTTAATTTCGCAGATCAGGGAAGAAATGAAAATTTTTAAGGGGTGAAACCTTGAAAAAAGAACTTCTCCCAAAAAAATCGAACAAATCCTTATCCCTCTTGAAATTCAAATTAGAGCACGTTAACTGTATTACAAAGCAGTAATAATAATAGACCCATCGTTCAAACATAATGAAGTTTTAATAGAGAAATATTAAGTGACTTTTTCGTATGCTACATGCCCTCTTGAACAAAAATCAAACACGATAAAAATTTAAACATTTCGTGGATTGAAGAAAAATTCAAGTTTTTCGCGGGGATTTAATTTCGCGGATGAGCCCTTTTCAAATTTCTATCGGGACTTAATTTCGCGGATGATACCCAAATCCGCGAAATCCACGAAATTTAATCCCCGCAAAATTTAATCCCATTAGAGTAATGCCACACCCCTGATTCACAAAGTTATATACTGCTACTATAGGCAAGTACATAAGCTGGTGCCTAAGCTGATACAATCATAAACTGAGAAATTTCATTCTGGGTCATAACACTACAATGACCCAGTGAGTCTACTTGTTTCCAATTGCAAAGGGTAAGCAACCAAAAAACTGGAAAATAATTGAATCTACATACCTTTGATTTTAGCTTCTTCATAGCATTCGGCAGCTTTTTCAAAATTCCCTTCTCTGCAAAAAACATTACCTTGGCGCTTTAACTCTACCACACGACTTGCATTTGGAAAGCATATGTGAAGAACGGCTTTCAATACAACATCCGTAATGCTGACTCCAATTTCAGATGCTGTCCATCCAAGGCAGAATTGACACTTGACATAAGGTGCTTTCTGTCGATCAAAAACACAGCCATGACAAAATGTATGGCCACACTTCAGAGTGACTGGGTCATGGTATATGCAATAACATAGAGAGCATGTTAGACTAGATGAAACAAGCAGCACATCATCTTTGGATCCATCTACAGAATCTACTTTTGACTGTTTGCCAGCACCTAATGGAGGAACAGAATGCCATCGTCCATCCAAGCAAGATACAAGCTTTTCCACTGTTTCATTACACGATTGTTGACTTCCACTTTTGTGAAAATCAGATGGTTTGACTTTTGCCCAGATTACTGACGGACCACCAATCTGATCTGTCATTGTTGGCTTTAAACTCGTCAACCCATAGTTTATGGAAATGCAACATGCTTCGATGTATCAAAATGTAGAACGATTTCTATAGATACATGGGTACTTCAAGAAACTTCCTCGCCATCATTCTAAACAATGAATGAAAACTTGTGAGACACTCCTGAAAAATCACATGCTGCTGCTACAGCCAAACATACAGGCAAACTATGTCTGCAGGCAGCTTAAATGATATCTGTTTCAGAACATAATTTGAGTACTGAAGACTTGGGTTAGAGAGTCAAGGAAAAGCTTGCAGGGATTCATGCACTCAAGGTATCAGTTTTGGTGGTTTATAAACGCCTAGCACTTCAAATAAATCATCAAAGCCAACCTTAGTTTGTACCGTTTTAAAGGCGTAACAAGCTTCTATGTCACTATGCTTGCAATTGACAGAATTGTTCCCTGCTGATAGGGCAGAGTGGCAAGCCTTGCCTGTGACTCTATGTCATACTGTACTCTTACTTTTATAGCACCCTGCTGAGTTCCTCATTACGCTGAGTGTTTTGTGCTTTCTTCATAACTAAAAGTTTCTTGGCCGGGCAGCAGGTGCTTACATTTGTCTGCATGAAGCACTCTGCATATTCTCACAAATATGGCAAGCAAGCAAGACATGCACAATGAACCACCCACTGGAACCAATCATGATCTGCAGCCAGGCCTTGAAATAAAAAATAAAGGTCCGCCGGTCACAGTGACCGGTAAAGCGGCACTTTATGCCGGTCAATTAGAAATTCTGCCGGTCAATTTTATCCACGTTGCAAAATGTCGTGGAATCAATTGCTCACTCCTTACTATGGATTATTAAACAAGTAAATGCACCACCACACATTCATACCATCCCTTCGTTGTGAACATCTGTTCTAGGAAGCGCTAACAGCCATCATTCCATGCTCCCAGTAATCTCTGCAGCAAATGGTACCATTTAGATTAAACAACCGCTGACCAGAAGGTGGCCACAGGTGCACAAGTGCAGGTATTGTCTGAGGTGTGTGGTAGATAATATCCTATGGAGCAATAACAGGACACAGATTTTCTTAAAACGGAATCTATCAATTCCCGTTTGTATTCAATGAGTTTTGTAAAATATCAAAACATCGCTTCTCCTTCTCTTAGCAGCCATTTCGTCAGACATCTCTACCAAAACGCTCTATTCAGGTTTTCATCTCTGTTCTTTCCATGTGCTCGAATTGGGCACTCGAATTACATATTACTTTGCTCTTGAAATAGATTTCTCTGAAGCGTTATGTAAAAAAAAAACATTCATCGCACTGAGCACAAGCCGTTACTAAGTGCTGCCCATGCACCAAGTGATAGCATTCAAAGATGATTAAGATACCAAATGACCATTAAGTTTCAATAAGAAATCAAGCAGGAAATGTGGAATTAAGGACGCAATTTTCTTTTCCAGTTTGTGCCGGTCAAGGTGACCGACGAGAGCGATGTTCTTGCCGGTCGAAGAGCAAAACATGCCGGTCATTGACCGATGACCGGCTGCTATTTCAAGGCCTGTGCAGCACTCGTAAACTTATTCATATACATACAGTAAAGAAAATTTAGCATACACCTCCTTTCTTGATCACATTTCACTAGTAAACAGTTGGAATTTATTGCTTTATATTGGCCTGCAGTTATCACCTGGTAGGTTCACCTGGCAGCATGACGCGTCCAACAGATTTTTGTATTCAATGATGATGTTATAAGATGCAGCAAAATATGTTTTATTTAAAAAGAATTTTCTTCTTTCTTAAGAAACTCTAACCAAAAACTAAGCGACCCTACTTCGAATTAAAAAAAAATAATGCTATCATACTTCTCCAGTTCTATTTCTTACAACCCACACCCGTTTGTGTGAAATTTTGAAAGTCATTATTTCTCGGCACTCCACCCTGACCTTCGGAAGCCAGTACTTGCAACTTCTCCCTATTTCCCGCTACAACTCAAACTGGCATTATATGAACCCACATCACAACGTCAATGAATCTTCTTTGCTTACAATGGCTGAACTGTCAAGGGAAAGGGTGAATCCCATGCCCAAGTCAGCTCGTCATGCAGCAAAAATCACGGAAGAAGTGGGCATACGGCTGGGTGGGGCTTCTTAGGATACATATATATAGAATTAAGTTTTTAGAGTCAACTTTCGGGATTATAATGGTCTTACTTAACAGCCTAGGTCAACATGTTTTGGGTTCAGAGTTTTCCTATATGACTAAAACAAGTCGCACGCTTGTCAGCACTTACAGAAAAAAATGTTAATTGAAAAGGTCGGCCGCATATGAATTCTTTGCATTTTTCTAAGTCGCTGCGACCATACCAAGACAACCCGTCTTAACGCTATTCTGGGCGGCCCAGTCAGGAAAACTGTAACAACCCCTAAACGGTACACTCTGAAGTACTGAAACTTCGTGACTTTTAATAAAACTATCTTAGCCACATTCTGACCAAATTTTACAGCCCCACCCCCAGGGGTTCCCAAGATATTGGTCATTTCT
>JAOBRC010802115.1:0-10009 GCA_027575255.1 Scolionema suvaense | reverse complement strand
ATATTACACTGTAGTTGTATTGGCTGACTTAAAATAGAGGTAGTTCAGTTACATTTCCATACATTTGATTGGTGCTTAAGCACTTATTACAAGTACTGAAGTAGCAGCATGTGTATGCACTTTTTGCATACACAGTTTGCTCGATATCACTTAAGGAGTAAATAAGTGTGCATAAGGGTTTAGGATTAGCGTTTTGAAAGGCTTTTAGTGCTTCGCTCACCTGCTTCGATGACCCCAAAACTCAATTTACTAAAAAATGGTGTAGAACCTTAGTGCTTGGATAAAACCCTGAAACGTTATGTTGATGATATCTTCTGCATGTTTGAAGATGAAGAAGTATTACCTTCCCAGGAGTACCCAACACAAGACACAAGAATTTACTCTTGAATGTGATTATGATTGTATTTTAGCTTTCCTTGATGTACTCATTAAAAAGGGTAACACAGAAAACGAACAAATAAGTTTGCAGACATATCATAAACCTATCATTGTTTTAGTTTTGTACCATATACTTATAAGTGGGACTGGCAAACACACTCATACTAAGGCTTTTAAACGTCAATAACATTTTTCAGCCAAAATCAAAAATGCACTTTGAATTGCAAGCGCTTCAAGTATTTTTTGCAGGTGTCTAGCAATGTCTGTCTACAGTCTCAGCACAGTTTCTAGCAATTTACGCTAGTAGACCGAATTCCACGCCCTTCGTTCACTAATTACCAGAACAAATGAAAAATCCCAAGCCACGCCCAAAACAAGCCCTACCACACCCTGCAGACACCCTAAAAATGCCAAAACATGATTTTTCAGAAGTAAGAAGTAGCAGACTCTCAAGCAAAACCCGCCCTCCCTCACCAATTTGCGGCTTGGTACTTGTCAACCTATTTTCATTTACTTGTGGTACGGAACATGGCGAAAGCACACATGCATACCAATATGTTTTGACTGGGAATGTAGGTTTGGAAAATGACTTGTTACTGCAATCTGAACTTTGCAAAGAAACGAGTACCCTAAGCACCTTATCAACAACATTATTGAAAAACGCAGAAGAAAGCAGTCGACGGAGGAACTCATCAAGAAAGTACTGATCATCCTTCAAGACAATTTAAATTTCCATACTTATAGGGAATGCAAACAATTAAAATTGGGTGTCCAAAGATTATTTGGCAAGTATTTTAAGGAAGATGTCAAAATGCTTCAAATATTCCTTGCTCCCAAATAAGCTCCTTCTTCAGTCTAAAAGATCGCATCCCGAACGGATTACAGTCATTGGTTGTATAAAGGTTCAAGTGCAGGCTTCTCCCTGAGACGCGCCCAATCACGCGCGTGCATGCTGGCACACAGGCAAATTGTCACTACGAGTGCTATTCTTTGTCAGTCATCTCGCAGGCAGATTTCTCATGCAACAGAAAATCGAGCGGGTGAACATTTTACTTGCTAATGGCATAGATAAATCTCAGATTTCCAGCTTCACAGATATGTGAAGTAAACAAATCGATTCAAGAGGACTCACATAAGGCATCTAGAATTAGCACAAGTTTCAGAAGACCGACTCGCTCTGCTAGACTTGGAAGACTAATTCATCGATACAGTATTGCAGTTACCATCGATCCCCCCTGAATCTTCCACAAGAAACTGTGAATCGTCACGCGTTATTTGGAAATCTCATAATGGGGCCAGTGTGTTACTTATGATGGAGGAGCTACACCGGAGAAGACTATTATATTTGAATCCCTGGTTTGGGGTTCCAGGACATAAAGCATCCCACTTGCAGCAAGGAAAATCCAGCCGCGCGGGCACTACAGCCCTGGCGCTAGTTACGCGCGCGATACATAACGCAGGCATAAGAATATTCCCGGAGAAGCCTGCAAGTGTGCAAAGTGTAATGTTTGTTAGATTAGGGAGCCTGCTCACCATTTACAGACAAGAGTGACTGAGCACATATAACCCTCAAGAGGACAATGAGTTGGTAATCAGCATTCCATCGCAGATGGCCCGGGTTCAATTCTCACTGTAGGCAATCCTGCAAGCTGAAATACATTCCATCACGGCTTTTAGATTCTCAAATAAAGACTAACTGTAAAACGCATCCATAAGAAACTACTTGGTACCTTTCTTTCTTTCTAACAGACATTAATAGTAGGGGCGTATTCAATGGAAACACTGATGCAATCTTTCCACCAAAAGAGAGAGCATTTGTTTGAGAGAGACACAATACAGAGCAGTGCTTGTATACAACAACCAATTGCACATAATTCATAACCATACCACACAATAGCTCAATAACACCATCAGGCTCCAAGCCAAGGCTGTCTGCAGCTTTAGATACCTGAAATTTATTGAAATGTAATGAGATTCTGTGGCTAAACAATACGCACATACAATGAAAATATGACACAGAAAATACGCTATAAAAATGCGACATACAAAGAGGCAAACCTCAATTTTTTGGTTTCGTGACCAAACGGAATCAATTTATCACCTACATAACTGGCGCATGTTCCTGATTAATTTCATACCTGCCATTAAGTAAGTCCATCAGCAATTGAAAGCAAGAAAAATATATGGGACATACCTGAAGCAAGACAGGAAACATATGACCCATCATGTCAGCACAATGATGCGATAACTTGGAGAATGAGACAGCTGCCATCTGCGAAAGTTCCTTCTTCTGCAATCCGTTCAAAATGAACTGAAAGACAGGATCTGCACACAAAATGAAAGATTGGAAATTGGAAAAACGATGAACACTACACAATCAACAATAACACATTATGATACACAATTGGAAAGCAGAGGGAACTGTTCAGTTTACGATGAGCATAGCGTGGAAAACTTTTTCAACTTCTACAATCAACGTTCTACAGGTTTCCGCAACAGCTTCAGAAATTTCATAAGCTTACTTTTTATGAAGTTATCTGCACCATATCCCCGTATCGAAATATAATGAGAACAGCACATTGCGTCCACCATAAACCTTGATCATGCATGACTTATGTCCTTGGCTTATGCTGTTTACATTTTATTCATATTCTGACATCAATAAAATGACCCACAGGATGGATCTACAGCCGATGGGGAATGGCTATCAAAAGGCAACAAAAAAATGTAACAACGCAAGCATCTTTAGACACACAACAGAAAAATTTCCCAGCTACTCAAAAAAGTGAATAATAATAGGCAGCACACACTGACCAAGGTACTCTTTGTGACCAGCAATCCAGTGAGACAGGTCTCCAGCCAATACAAGGCCTGTATGTTGAACTTGTATGTGACTGTTTGCAGGCAGGTTTAGGATGAGTTGGAACACCTGTCCGGCAGATGGCTCTTCTCTGTGTAAATCAACAACAACAACAAAAATTGAAGGGCACTTAGAAAGAAAATCAGAGGTCAATAACAGCTCACTTCAGGGTTCTGGGCACATAAAAAAAGTACACAGTGTTGCAATCCAACACAAAATCTTAGGAAAGTCTCATTATCCTTCAAGGTTTCACCCAGTACTAAAATTTTCCAGTTAGAACTTGACGAAAGATAAAACTTGGCAGTGGCATGTCTGACACAAATAGTAACATAATCTCCGGCCCAACTTCATAATTCATGCCATAACACATAATTCTTTTGGTTGCTCCTAGCACGGTCTCAGCACATTTCCCTTCGAAAAGTAAGGCACGCTCGTCATATTGAAAATGTGAAAAGGAGCTCTACTTGGCTGCATTACTACATCTTATATTGAAAATTACATGTAAATTAACGTGTATAGCATAGGGGGCCTATTTTGAAGGAAAAAAATGTTAAGTAGGTAAGACCTCATCATACTCTTCCAGTTGTTCAGAAGAGTGATCATGCCAATCACAATTGCAATACACTGAATACAGGTCACGATGACAATCAAAGGAAAAATCTAAAAGTCAGAATCTGAAATCAATGGCAACCCTAATGTCAGATAACTATTGAGATATTTTAAAAATTTTCAAAATTTAAACGACAGTGATATTTACTCTCTTTATACTTTTCAGGGGGATGATGTTTGCTCTTCAGGATGACAAAGAGAAGACCGAGAGCGGCAGCTCTTCTTGTGACATATATTCTAGCTTTTTAGGGCACAAATTGTCACAAACAGAGATAAATTTTAAGGAAAAGGGAATATTTCTCACTGATTTTAGGGCATTGGGTGCAATAATCACATGTCTGAAAGTAAGCCAGCTTCTCTCCTTTCAAAATCTGACATGGGGCTTGCCCAATGAGGTGGAAAGTAGCCCATTTTCAGCTTCATAGAGGGGGCACTACCCTTGCTTCCCATAATCAAAAATCCTGTAATACTCAATATGAAATAATATATAGGTAACTTCATTAACCAATGTGATTCAGTTCTTGAGGGAAGCAGCAACACCATTAAAGGGCAACAGCACCACATTACTGTAGAAAGCGGAACAACTTAAGGGTCCAATTTCCAAGGAGAATTTTATTCGTAGTGATCAACGGAAGATAACAAAAAAACACTCTTCAAGCTACTTAAGTCTTCGGCATTCTTACATATAACACCAAGATATAAGAGAAAATCAGTTTTCTACGTAAGCTTAAACTTTTGAAGAGTGAAGGTACCTACTTATGTATAAACCGAGCCATAGGATTCATTGCAAACAAGCTTGCTTCCACTTTGTTCCATTCTTTTGTCGACACAATGCTTTCATACAACTGAATTAAGAAAAACAAAAGCAGAATCTAACAAGAAATTTATGAGATTGATAAATCCCTGACTTGCACTAGCAACATTACAACATATATTATTTTATGCATTCTTACTAAGCATACCAGGCTTCTTTCTGTATAAAATCTCTCTTATCTCTGAATAAGCGACTAAGTTCCGTATAGGCAAATGCAAAAAAAATCCTCCGCAAAAGGAGACAAGTCGCAGAATTAGGGGACTCCCTCATTCAATCATTTAAACCATACAAAAGAACGAGATGCTACTCATGCCCTAAACCGAAAAATATCACAAAGGTAACAACCAAAAAATATCACAAAGATAATAACCAAAAATATCACATAGGCAACAACCGTGGAAGAAAGAAAGTTAGTAAGAAAGTCAAAATATTGAATTTTACATTGCTCTTAGTCTGAATATTAGACACAATGCACGTACTCAGATTAAGTTGTATTTCTTTCACGTGAAATTGTCAGACAGTAATGGGTCACAGACACAGACACTTATGTTCACAATGAAACACTACAAATATGACCATTTTTTGTCCAAAAAAAGTCACAACCAAGGCCAAGCGGATATTTTCAGATAATGACATATGCTCCACAGCAAAAGTATCATTGGAATTAAGTTTCACGCTAAAAAAAGTGACATCTAAAACATAGACAACTTCTGAATATAAATGACTACACCCAAGGGGAGCATGAGCTATCTCAGATATAACATAAATGGTCCATACGGTAACTGCTACTAGTCTTCAATTTCATGCTACGTATTTCAAATTCAAGGAACAGGTCTTAAACAATGTTTGAAAAAACCCTAAAAGCAGAGCAAAAATAGTCATACCCACACAGGCTTCTCCGGGAGTATTCTTATGCCTGCGCTATTTATCGCGTACATAACTGGCGCAAGGGCTGCAGTGCCCACTCGACCAAATTTTCCCTACAGCAAGGGGAACGCTTCATGTTCTGGACTCCCAAACCGATGGTAAATCGATGGTAGCTAACTTCAATACTGCGTAAATGAGTTAGTCTTCCGAAAGACCCACTATGCCGTGCAAGTCACTAGCGGAGCGCGTAGGTCTTCTGAAACTCATGCACTAATTCTAGATGCAATATGCGAGCCCTCTTGAATCGATGTGCTTACTTCACATACCTGCGGAGCTGGAAATCTGAGATTTATATACCGTTAGCAACTAAAATTTTTACCTGCGCGATATTCCACTGCATGAGTAATCTGCCTGCGCAATGACTGAAAAAATAGTGCTCGTAGTGACAGTTTGCCTGCGTGCTAGCGTGGACGTGCGCGATCGCGCGCGTCTCAGGGAGAAGCCTACCCACAGTGAACTTGAGGTCTCTTAGGCATCACACGTGGTTCATAACAAAACTACAATTGCTTTTTAGGATTCTGAAATGCTTTATTCAGTTAAAAAATCGCAATTCGTAAATTTTACATTATGATTTACACAAAATCAAGCTCTATCAAATAGTTCCATTCCAAAGGATTACGTCATTCACTCACAATTCTCTTTCAAAGATCAGCTACTATGTGTGCTCACACTCTGAATAAGCGGTGAGTACACTCTCAACAATGATCTTAACTGCAAACATAATCGCGCCTGAAGTTTGTGATGAGTCATGTTGCACAAAACTATCACTGGGTTATCTGAATAGGACATCGAGAGTGGTTCATCTCAGAACAACTGACTGACAAAATTTCGCGCGAGCTATAGTTCCTCTGGAGATGAGTATGAAATATCACAAAACCTGTTCCTTGAATTTGAAATACGTTCCCCTTCAATCTGCATGCCTCAGAATTTTAAGTTTGTTTCTCATTTGTATGTTACATGCTGTTAAAGGTAATTGGCATGTGGCTTGGTCAATGCAAATGAAAAGCTACGATAATAATTTATCATATTTCGAGAATGAAACTAAATATGAGAAATTATAGTTGAGACACCGTGTTGTAGTCCAATAGATTATACTGAATCCGATGAAATAAAAATCTATATCTTGAAATCCAGTGTGGGGGAATTAAAGTCAAAAATAAGGAAATTAATTATCAAAAAAGTAATGTGACTGAAGAACAAAGAAAATCTAAACTTTAAATTTCCCTTTTACCAAATAATCCCTACAGTTTCACATGAGTCACTGAAAACGGTCTGAACCAATAGCGTTTTGGTCATTTGGAGAGGTTTGAGACTGGCGCTCCTAAATCCTTTCAGTATCCTTAAATTTCACATCATAACAATAATGAATGAATTTTTATGAAACTTTTTCAAAAAACTAACTGACAAAAGGATAGAAATCAACAGCCACACACATGAAAGATGGTCCATATGTTCTCTAGCAAGTAATTCCGTACCTGCTGGAAGCATTGAACAGAGCCAACGATGTAAACAAGATCATGAATAACATCCAGAACTCGCAAACGAAATTCCTGGAACTCATCTTGCCTTTCAACAACTCCATCCTGAATCATAAACACAAGAAATCATGCAAAAACCAATCCTTGACACAGGGCTACAGTCCCACGCTGGATTTACATAATTATAGCAAGCAAATTATACACATTAAACGTTTTTCATATTGCTTTCCTTCTCGGTTCTCTTTAGCACTATGGGCCAGATTTTCTGGGACTGCAGAATGATGTTTGCAGTCCTGATGCAGGATTGAACCAATTAGGCCCACTATTTTCTACAGTTCTTTAAACACATCACATAACCATGCATACAATAGATAATACATATAAACAGACCTAGGGAGCATTAATTCTTTCATTATTTGATCTACCCGTGGTGGAGGTAACAAACCCATCAAGATTTCCCAGGAGCAATTTAACAATTCAGAGTCCTAGCTCTAAATGCGGAGCAGGCATAGCAATTGGCACGATTTTGCTTTCCTCAAAGACACCTTTAGTCACTGTTGTGAATACGTCTATCTAGTCTACTGATCGTTGAGCAATTTATTTCACGACAAGAGTAACTTATGTTCGAATCTAAATCAGTGAAAGTTCTCACTCTTCTATACAAGCACAGAGTCGTTTTCCTGTAGTAATGTACAGCATGCAATTACCTTCAAGCTTTGCGTTCACATGTCCATGCTTTTTTTAAAAAAAATATGGATGGAGGATCTTCATGGTCACTGACATGCTCCTCTTGTGTCTCCATGTTTCAGTTAACTCTGAACAGCCTGACTCTTTTGTACCCGCAGCCTTGTTTGGCTCGCAAAAACCATAAAAAACGGAGATTAAATAGAGGGCATTGGTATTTTCTGATCAAGCAACTCACATTCTAAAGTTTTAGCCAGAAGAGAGATAGTTACAGTAGGGAGTCTAGGAAAAATTCGCTAACATAATCAAGTTTGCACAGTGGCCTTAACTGAATAGTAAAACTTTGTTGAAGGTGCAAACTTTGACTCCCAGTCTCCTCAAATTACTGCCTTTCGTCTCCTGGCATATATCAAATGAACATAAACCATGAATTAGTACGGCATAGCAGCTTAAGCAAATTCTTCATCAAAATTGGCAAAAGTTTGCCAAACATGACCTCTTTCAGCAGAAACAATGACAGATCTCTACCGACAGTCATGACACATCAGTCTGTCAAGTGTCAATCTTTCCAAAAAAAAAAAAGCTGAAAAAAAAATGTAACAGATGCATTGCTTTGAAAATCTTAGAAGAATCTACTTCTTGTCCGTCTATGAAGAGATGCATCCTAGGTATTTGCTGCTTAACTCAAACTCGTACACGAATCAACGGAACAAATATGAACTGACCTGTGACACATCTAATTGGCAATGCTGACACAGCAGAGTTATCAGCTGCTGTACATAAGGTTTGAAAATATGAAGCAGATCTTCACAGTTGTACGCTGAATCGATGCATTCAGCAAATCTGTACCAAAAGTTAAACGTGATTTCTCCCACCTGTCAATTAATAAAGAACGAAAGTGGGTGTCAAAACATGGATACATTCTACGAAATGGTCTTACGCATGCAAGAAGAAGAAGACTCACTCTACAATACTGCTACAGTAAAAAACTATGCAACATCTTCAGACAATGTTTTTTTAGATTGAGCAAGAGTAGGGTATTCTCCTAGACGGATTACTTCAGAAACATATAGTGACATGTCATAAAGACAACTACAAGAAGTTAAACAGGTTGCATGTAGCAATTTATTCTGGATATTCTGCCCTCTACGGCAGAACATCATCAACAGAATGAAACAGCTTTAAACCAGTTTTAGCTGGCACGCTTCAGTGGCAAAAGCTCACATAATTATAGACCATTATACTAATGAACTAAATTTTAATGCATCAATTCAATATCAACATAGAGACTAGATTATGGCAATTGAGAACACAAAAGAGGACAATAAAGCGGCAAATGAACCACTTATGCAATAAGAATAATACGTAAGAAAAGATAATCTATACACAGTAAATGTACATAGAAAAATGCCAAAGAAGCAAAACAAGAATAAACTCAAATGATAAATAGCACGCAAGTCATATACAGAATATAATATAACGAATAAGCTATATAAAGATCAACATAAATAGTAACCATACCTGACAGTTACTTAAGGATACCGTTAACCCTCAGAAAACGTTTCTGCCATTTGAACTCAGCTGCATATTGCAGCTAACCAGTGAATTGTTCAAAATTTGTTTCTTGTGTATGTTTTTCTGAGACCAGGTGGCAAGCTTTTGAAAGAGCCAGAAGTAAGACGCAACCTGCATACCACCTGCTACAAAGCAGTAAACAAAACTGGGAACAACTGATATTTTTGACTTTCTAAGAGCTCAAAGTCGCCTCCAGTAATGTTTTCCTGGACAAATGGTACACGGTTCGAAAGGTCATAACAGGGCCTACAAAACGGTGTTGGCGTTTTCCCTATAATTGCCTAGATCAAAAGTTATAAGCGATTTAAGTTTAAATTTTCAAAACTCTCGAAAAAATGTCAGGAATTTCAGGAATGTAGGCCCATAGCTCAAGAACGAAAGAAAATCTCGAAAATTGCCAACACTGTTTTGAAGATACATCTTCGACGGCTCATATGAGATAAGTGCTGTTAGAAAATATTAAACATGAGTGGACTTGGAGCTCTGCGAAGAAGCATGGTTAGTTTTCCAATTGTTTTCTTTGTTTACCAGGAACAGGTGGCTATAATTATTAGGCTGAAATCATTGGAAATGAAGCAGGTGCAGAATGTTCAGTTATTTATCTCAATAAATGATGTCACAGAGCCTTGTCTGAAGTGAATAACAGGCTCAAGAAAAAAATGCTCTCCGAGGGTTAACAGTATC
>JAOBRC010802004.1:0-10010 GCA_027575255.1 Scolionema suvaense | reverse complement strand
AAAAATTCATTGAGCGGTTATCCGGGAAAATGCGTTGGTGACGGATGGAAGGACGGACGGACGGACGGACGGACGGACGGACGGACGGACGGACGGACGGACGGACGGACAGGCCTCATTTTATAGAACTCTTCCGCTAAAGCGGAAGTCCAAAAACCTAATAATTGCTATCATTGACATAAATTCCAACCTGCATGCTGAACAACATCTCCCAAGATATAAGGTATGGGTCATAATAATCATAAGCTATGTTGTGCTTAGATCAACAACAAAAATGACAAAAAATGGAGGTACAGTTTTTGACAGAGTAGGACAAAACCCAGAAATAGCGAATTTTCGACATAAATTACCACCCCCAAGCCAAACAAGAGTGATATGGCACATGATCCATAATAACTACTATTGCCCTGAAGTTTCGCGCCAAAATTTACAATAAACTAATGAAGTGCTCTTGAAATATTTGGAGAAAAACAAACAAAAATGATCACTGTTGGGCATAACTGTCACCGCAAGGCAAACAAGAAATTTCAAAGATATGAGTCGTAGTCCATAACATAACTACCATCGTTCCCAAATTTCGCACCGAACGTTAAGAGAAACTGATGAAGCATTCTTGAAATATTGAAAATACAATCAAAAGATGTCATTTTGGGTAGTAAGTTGCCATTTGCAAGGCAAATGAGAGAAATTACTACATAAGTTACTATTATTGCTCTGAAGTTTTACATTAATAATTACAAAGAAGCAAAGATTGAAACTTGAAACGTTTTGAAAAAAACTTATTAAAATGGCCATTTCTGGGCATAAATTTCCACCTGCAAGGCAAAGATGAGTTTTCCCAGATATTATGCATGATCCACTACATTACTGTTATTGCTCTGAAGTTTCACACCAAAGAGTTAAGATTGGATCTCAAAATATTTTGAAGTGGCACCTGTAATCCCCAAAAAACTTTTGTTTGAAAATACGCCTCCATAAGTTCGTTTCGATTACTGATATTGCCCTACATGTGAAATTTCAGAAAAAACTGTGCAGGGGTTATCTGGGAAAATGCGCTGGTGACTGGCGGAAGGACGGACAGACCTCATTTTATAGGACTCTTTTGCTAAAGCCGGAGTCCAAAAACAGTTTACTGCACAGATCACCAAAAGTGACTGCCTATCTAAGTAAAAGGCAGTTGATCAAGAAAGAATTTTTTCATTCAAATTTCTGAATTTGATTTTTTACGGCACTTTTATGTTTTCAGAGATTGATGATGGATTATTTCCCGCAGTTGAAGATTTTGGGATTTGCCCGAGCCAGCAAAACCGTCTTCACAAACAAAAATTTCGACACAAACATTTCTTTCCTTGACGTAGGTGCAAGGCTGATGAGTATCACCTTCCATTTTTCTGCATATATCTACAAAAGCCACGAGAGGTCAAAGAAAACCTGATAGAAGGGCTCTGAGAAATGTGTGGCATAAAGACTTGCAATAAGTCTTTAGCAATCAATGCAGGAAATAATGACTGCTTTCGATTATGCTACTAACTTGAGAGTCCGGCATTGATGCTGAAGCTGAGGGGAGAATATGGGGGAGAGGGGTGGCGGAGGGCAGGGGAGGAGGTGAGATAAAAGCTGGAGAAACGGTGACCCACATCCATACCATTTCACATGATTACTGTATCAGGCTTCACACAGCGGTTAATATCAGGCATGTGAGTGGCTTGTCACGAGATTCCTGGAAAAGGTTTGTTGGGTGTTTCGCTGATTTTACCATGAAAATTTTGACTTTTTACCTCCCTTGATTGCTGAAAAACGCACTTCCAAACTCAACCCTGTTGTCGCTAAACTCCATAGCTTTTATACTTCACATCAGACTCTATTGCAATTGCATTTATCGTTCCTTCTCAAAAAGAGAAAAGAGTCATGCACAACAACATCACCTCACTACCAATGAGATCTGAGCAGCATTACTCCCCTGGCATGAAGCAATAGGGTAAAGAGTGTGTAGTGATTGTGCTACGAGTAGTGAATTAGGTTTATAGGGAGACTCGTGAATTACCTTTTTGAGAGTTAAAGAGCAAGCTTACTCTTCTGTGCACAGGGTTAGTCAGTCATAATAGCAATGCCTTACCGCATTTAAAACAGGCTAATGAATCTACTAAGCCTTCAGGCTGCTTCTTTTCAATCCCTAACAATGGGATTTGTTTCAGGCGGAATACAAATTATTTGAAAGCAGAATTTACAATTACAATTTAACGACAATTGGGCATTAACATCAGTGTCCGCTAATTAGATGGGTCCGCCTTTTGGAAAGTTTGTTAATGAGAGTGGTAATTTTGAAAATAGACCCTACTAAAGTACGTCACAGGTAAAATTTTGCATAAAAAGTGGATACCATAAATGAAGGAAATGAAAGTGACAAACACCTCAAATACCGTCAAAGTCAAAGGGACAAGGTGGAGTCTAGAACGAGGTCATGATCTAGAGGTGCTAGTGATCTACCACTAATTATGGTCGAGACAATTGTGAAATGCCAAATGCAAAATAAGCAGTTTTCAAGTAGCACAGCAATTCAATATCTTCGCAAAAGTATGTCTTTCACAAAAAAAATGTGTTGTGGAAATCACCTTAGAGTACGATCTCACTGCCGGTCTCCTTCATAGTTGATCAATCAGCTTTATCAAGAGAACCGATGAGGCCGGGGAAATCAAAGCAGCAATAATGTTATCACCCTAATAGACTGATCAGAATGGCTTTGGACATGAATATATATGGTTCTCACATATGCACGTCTCCTAAAGTTTGCATCAGTCAGTTTGCTGTGTTGAAAACTAAGAATTCGAAAACTAAGTTTGATTTTCGAAATTCCTGTATACGCTAATTTCTGCGCTGTCAGAATTCAATCTACCACAGACTTACCACAGAGCAGACTTCATTCAATTTCATATGTCAGAGAACCCTGAGATGCGCACATTTCTGTCTGAGAGTAAATCATGCTTTCTTTGTACATAGCCCCATAGACTAAACATTTTTTCCCGGATGGTTTTTTGGACTAGCGTATCAGAAAATCTCGGAAATTTCACATGCCTGTAATATGAAATACCTGCATTCACTATTTTGCATGAGCCGATACCTTGATGGCAACTCGCAGTTTAGTAGGTATAGCTCTTTATCTATGGTGGGCATTGCGTTGGCAAAATTACAGTATACCTTTAGTTTATTTTCATGTCTTTCAAGTAATATAATATTTGGTTTTGTTTGTCTGAAGCTAAAAATAGTAGCAAGTATAAATTACAAACATACTTTGTTTGACTTTCATATTTTGCAGAAAATCTTGAAGTTTAGCTTGAATTTGATCAGCTCGCTTTCTTTCTACTTTAAGTTGTCGTTTCAAATCCTTGATCTAAACAAAACGAAAGCAGTTATATAAATACACACAGGGTTTTTTCTATCCACTTTTACTTATGGCCGGTGTTTACAAAAACATTGAATTTTGGAAACTCAATTCAAAAACATTTGCTTTGTTTGGTATGCAAGCATCGAAATATTGTTTTGCAAAGAATGCTGCAATTATATTCAATACAAAAGATACTTGGTCCTCAGGAACTATTTTTCAGGCATGTACACACTTCGCAGAGAAATTTCTCGTGTTGTAAAACGTGCAGGTGGAATGGCTTTAACTAGTGAATGCAGACTGGAAATTGCTTTCTGAAAAAATTGAGCTTTTAGTAAATTGAGTTTCTTATGTCCTATTACCGGACCTAAGAAAGAGGCTAGAGAAAACCCTGACACAGTACAATACAAAAAAGGGAATCGGAAGTATGGAAAGACTATAACAGTTTCCATGGCACAGATAGCTCACACAAGAGGATACCAATAATTTGCTTCCAAATGAGACCGTCTATTTGATAATAATATACCTGAACTTACCATTACATGTTTCTATACCGAACTAAGACCCTATCCCATTATGCTTCCAAAGTATTTTTGTGTTTGACCATTCCAACCTCCCCCTTCTCATCTGAATGAAAGCAATGAAACCATAAATTCACACCATAAAACCAACACCAAGACTGCCTTTACAAGAGTGCCGATGTGAAACCCAGCCTACGGTCAAGTCTATACAAGTGTTACATGAAGCAGGGTGAGATGAACTTTCATCTCTGCCAATCTCGTCCAGCTATTTCGTTCCGGGATGAGATTTCACCCGGGGCATCTTTTTTGACAAATATCATGCAAACCGGAGACAAGAAACAAATCCAAATTATAACCCACGAACGTGTGCTGTAGAACAGTGATTGTTTATAGCCACCAGCAGGCTACCTCCAGTTCAAACAATATCATTGACAGGGTGATGCGTTTTGCGACTGAAAATTAAAATTCACAACTGATATCAGAAATAATTTTGTTTGCTGTTTTCCTGCATAGCATCCAAATCTTATCTGAAAAGCTCTTCACCTTTGTCCTTGCTTTGAAAATGACAGGGCTATTGCTGCTTTTGACCTACTAAAATCAGTAAGTAAAACATGCATCCATGATTATAGTAAAGATTATCAGAACATATGCTGTCCAGGAATCTCAAGTTAAAAAGGATGCAGTGAAGTTTTGCCTGAAGACCACTACCTTGCTGAAAAATGAAGATTTAAGAAAACGTTGCACAAGATAAGAAGTGGTTAAAAATGGATGACGGAATGTAGTGGTTGCTAGTTTGTAGACATCAACACAGAAAGTCCTCCTTGCAGCTACAGATATGGAGCCAGTGAAGTTAGTTGCACATACATCCAGTTTTCAATAAACACTCTTATAGAGTCAGTAAACGTGAGGTAAGGCTCGTTGATCTATGTTTTGTTTGATTTTCAGCCTGGTTTGCCTGTTCTCATGCAAACTAATACAGAAATGTTTAAATGTGCAATGCAGAGAGCGATGATTAAGAAACACGACTGCCTAAAAACAGATAATTGATTTCAATGCGTTTGGTATCTTTCATAACGCACACTCCGTTGTGTGGCCTCTAGTCCCGGGTAATCATGGGTGTGTCACGAGGTGAAATCAGCACTCGTCACCCCAGGGTGTGACGCGTCATGTAAACCAAACAATTTTTGCCCGGGAAGAGTTTGTTTTGCCCAGGGTGAATGTCATCAAAGGTCACAAGTAAATGCAGCTGAAAAGTAATTAACCCCCGTTATTACTGAGGTTTTGGCACCGAGTTTCCGTGCCATCTGCATAGCGGAGGTCAAATGGTCGCACATTTTGTTCAATTGCTAATTTTATGGCAGATAAGTCCGCTATTTTTATGTTCATACCATTTAACATACAAACATAGCAAAATACAAAAGAACGCTTCAACTGCCGCACCCACTCAGCAAACGGACATTAAGTGCAAGATGTCTAAAAATTTCTTCAGGAAATTTCATGTGGATTTCAACCCTTAGCCTGTACCGTACCAAGCGCACTGCGCTTCACTTGCTTGCTTGGTCTGTTACCTTTCGCAGTATTTCTGCGTTTGGTAATTATGCCATAATGAGCACATTAACGCCACCAGTGACTTCAATCCATCAATTATGCATGACTTTATGCACTGATTCAATTAAAACTGATGTTAATCATCAGGTTGCTATAGGAACACCTGACGCAAACTGGCAAATAATTAACAAGTTTTGCTAATTTGAAAAATGGAAATTCGCGCCAAAGTAAGCAGACTCTGAGATAACTTGATTCGAGCAGAGACTGTGAGCAGGCTATTCAACCCTCCTCTATGCAAAGGGCACATAAAGAGCAAAATGTTTAAGAGTTTCTTCAGGAAATTTCCAGGGGGTTTCAACCCTCCTCCATGTGAAGAGCACATAAAGAAATAGAGCTAATACTACAATTACATAACAAGAATCTGGTTTGCTGCAAATTCATTAAGAAGCATGTAACTAATGCATACCAGCTGATCATTTTTCTTTGTGCTGATTCTGAACTCCACTTCACGGTCTTTAGCAGCTTGTTTCAATCTCTCAACAACAACATTCTGTTCTTCCTTTTCTTGTAACAGTGCAGCATAGTGTTCTTCCTCTTCCTATAGACCAATAATAATAATTCAGAAGTAAATTCATTCATAAAACATTGAGCAAGAGAGCTCTTTAATATATTAATAGTAATGTCTGTAAATCTGAAGTTCACTGCAAGTATGCCAAGTCAATACTGTAAACTCACAAAGGAAACCAGGATGCTATCTTGAATTGTCAAGACCTAGTCCCAACAGCCAATCAACATCACAACATTGCAAGAATGTTTTTGTTGAAACAGAGCCTGGGAAACTGTCAAGCTGACAGTTGAAACCTACTCAGGCAAGTTACCTTCCTCAACTTCCTCAAGTTTTTAACACCCACACAATTTCATAAAAATCAAAATTTTCGTTCAAAACAATTTCGAAATTTGCTCCAGATTCAGTTCATCGACACAGTCGATTAGCAGCTGGCACAGGTTTTGGACGAGTTCCCATCCATTCTCAGTGCTGAGGGCATGGTAAATGGCACCACTGCAAATGTAATTAGATTGAAAGGGACTTGCCCAACTGTTCCCAGAAATCAGTACTCTGTTGATGAAGAACAATAATACCTTCTAGATCAGAGCATGCACTGATAAAATCAGAAATTTTGTGCTAGCTAGCAGATAGCGATTCTCAACAGTAGCAATCAAAAATAAAAAAATTTCTTATGTTTTAATTGCGAAATTCATCCAGCACTTAAAGAAAAAATCTTTTTTCATAAGCTGTGCTGCAGATGGTGCCTACACTCCATGCTGCTAAAATTTCATCAATGCAAATTGCCATCTTGGCCTAACACCATGCTGATCAGTAGCAAAACATATCACCTATGCATATGTCAGAAAAAGCTGACCACTCAGGATGCAACAACAACAGTAGCATGGCATGCCAACGCATAAGTTGAAACATAGTGGCTACAGAAAGCAACCATCTGTCGTTACTTTGCACTAAAAGTGGGCTTTAACTCTTGCTGTAAGCACGACAATGACTTCACTGGGAGAAGTTCTTTAAGAAGAAAGACCAAGGAACTGTTCTCTACATATGTCACTTCAAAGAAACAGACGTAGGTACTGCAAAAGTTTTCTTGCTCTTATGAAATGAGAAGTACTAGGACAATTATTTAGCTGTGTCTTCAAGACAAACACTGGGAGAGAAGCAAAGTTACACGAACATCTACGAGTGCAAAATGTAAACACAATCACGTAAAGCAGAAAAGGACAACTGGGGACTTCCTCATACTATTTACAAAGAAAACTACTGTTCTTGTAAATAAATTAATGACATCACAAATTTACAGGAAAACAATCACCTAAAAAACTGGACGAACAGTCTGAGGATAGTGACAGTACAACAAACATTAGTAGGTAGCATGAATGAGAACGGAAGACCATAATAACTATAGACAGAAAACATAGAAAGGGACAATACAAAGGTACCCTAAGGTAATTAATTTTTGCGGAACTATTTTTTGCGAAAGAGGGAACCAATCCAGAATACTTTGCGGAACTAATTTTTGCGAATCACATGCATTGATGAATTTTGCGGAATTGATTTTTGCGAACTGGGTAGTTAGAACAGGTGTTAGTGAACATACAAGGCTTGCATATATGCCTGTCTTTCCTTCTTCTAAGATCCATTTTTGTTTTTCTGAATTTTGATTGCTTTTGCGAAACTAATTTTTGCGAATGGCAGATTTGAAACATTTTGCGGAACTATAATTTTTTGCAAAATGTACCCAAATTTACAAAAATTAGTTCCGCAAAAATAATTCCGCAAAATTTAATTACCTTAGGGTATGCCTAACCCAACATCAACGAAGCTTAATGATTGACATACATTGCTCATTTTGACATAGGTTCTACTCACTGAATATGCCAAGCCTTCCTAATACCGAAACAGCAATCAATTAGGCCTGATTTTGAAAATAATTATATAAATCAAAACAACATTGACGGAAACAACAATATATACAGCGTGCAGGGCACTACTTCAAAAGATGAAAAACATTTTAAATAAAACTAATTCTGACATAGCTAGAGTCCATGGCAGTCTTTTGAAACAGCAGGTTTTTCAAACGTTTGGCATTTTGTCACTGAGCACAACATACACACGCAAATTAATTCAGGCCAAGCCAAAGTAACCACTGCCTTTGTCTTGCTTTACGATAGATCACACGTATTTTGCATCTACCACGCAAAGAGTGGAAACAGGTTCCTATCACACACAGTAAGTACACTCGCCAGTCATGTGGGTGGCACACATGGGACTTCACAAATACAGTCTGTCTTTAAATCGCCCTGTTCGAGAAAAATATCTTCTTCAGGAACTTAGGAGGAATCGCTTCAATATCATTGCGAAATCTAAAAAATTGACGAGATACTTAGAAGGTAAAAATTATTCATCACAGGGCAAACCTCATTGATAAACGACCTTCAGCTGAAGCAAGAATGCTTAAACCCTATTCTGCCAAAAAATTTCACAACTCCTAAACTACTTAAGATAATCCAACCAAACT
Source organism: Scolionema suvaense (assembly GCA_027575255.1). Taxonomy (NCBI): domain Eukaryota; kingdom Metazoa; phylum Cnidaria; class Hydrozoa; order Limnomedusae; family Olindiidae; genus Scolionema; species Scolionema suvaense. The sequence continues at coordinate 1,479 of JAOBRC010802004.1, read as the reverse complement.
TGGCGACTTTTCCTAAAATTTTCCAAACTATTCGATAGTGTAAAGAAAAATTCCAGCAGGTGGCTAGATCAGACAAAATAGACAATAGACGAACCAGTGGTACAGTGAAAAAGTGACATTTTTGAGGAAAATTGACCAAATTTTGGAGTATACGGGTTTCCATTAATGCTTTGATGCTTTTTATACAAAATAAAAACTACAAGTTAATGATTTTTACCTGCTTCTGGGCAAAAAGAGAATAATTTTAGAAAATTTTTGAAAATCACCATTTTGCATAAATTATGACATCATGGACACATTAATGATGTCATCAATTTAATTATGCATATATTATGCTTATTGGGTCCAAGGCTAAACATGAACAAAGTTTCATTGATATAGCCTGAGTACTTTGGGAAATACTGAGTGGCCCCCTAGGCCTGAGGAGCCCCTTACGACCCTAGTAGAATAGGGTTAAAGCCACGATTAATGCACTAAAGATGTTCTCAGCCTTTTTACAGATTACCTTGAGAAAGTCTTCATCCAATCTTGTTCTCCTTTAAGTATAGAACGTTTGCTCTCATCTTAACTAGTCCACCCTCATAATGCCTATCAAAAGAGTCAATAGTTGCCAATGCATTATTCTCAAATTCAAGTGAATGCTGCACTTGATGTTGATACGACAGGTAATGATATTCTTGAATATGCAGGGCCAGTTCAGTGCATACAAATTCAAACTAAGTTGTGCAAGATTCAATACTGCTTGCTCCTACATAACACCGTTACATTGTCGATTTTAAAATATTTTGCTCATGGACTAGACAAGCTGTCCAATTTTGGCTGACATGAGCAAACCTTCCAGAAAATCAGCAGCAATTGATTGAATGGCACCGTGGAAAAGGTTTGATGCAGCAGTTAATAGAAGACTCTGACCCCAAAACAAGTTGACCTCAGCTGTTAAACGTGATTATATAAAAAACAGTTTACAAATAGATCACACAAAGCCCAAAAAGACACCCAGTCTGGCTCACATGATCTTCGTTGTATGATGATAGCAGTTTGAATTGTGGCAGGAAACAGCAAGAAGAAGAAAGTAATGGCTGCCTACATGCAGAGTGGCATACTGAGAGTGAAATGATACCCATTGGATTTCGTCCGGATGACGTCATCAGGTTCGCACACCTATGACCAGCTTTGAATTTTTTTTTCATCAACCGTAACCAAGCAGCATATTGCATGATAATTTCTTAAAATGCGATTTTTGATTTGCCTTCTTACTTTTTACTTCGAGCAATATCATTCAATCCATATACCGTAATGCTTCAATTAATCGCCCCTTCTTTTAAATGCCCCCTCGAATAAACGTCCCCCCTTTTCAGGAGATTTTTCAATAAATGCCCCTCTGTAAAACACCCCCCCTCGAGTAGACGCCCCCCTATAGCGGAGCATTTATTAGAGATACACTAACTAACACATGTAAAACTACTACCACCACTACAT
>JAOBRC010802003.1:0-17110 GCA_027575255.1 Scolionema suvaense | reverse complement strand
TCGTCAAATCTTAGCCGAATTACAACTTCATGACTAAGAGGGCTACAGACGTTACTTGTGCATGAACGCGGCAGCTTCTATTATATAGATACAATCCATCTGTCTACTGGTTTCCCGCGTTATTTCAGACTCCGAATGTTCCAGCCAATGCGAACAATAGACCTTCTTGTTAATCTCAACGCGTTATCAAGATGAAATCCAAAAAGATTGATTTCAAGCGCGTTCAGTGGAACGTGCGCAATTGAACGTAATGAGCTCTGATAAGGACTGATAAGTGCTATAAATTTGCGGGTGCTATAAATTATCGTCGGGTGCCCGACCGTTTGCGTACCCCTTATCCAATACTGCCTATAAATAAATTAGACAGATATTGTCTGGTGCCCGACCGCTGGCGTATACTTTATTCAATACTGCGTATAAATGTCTGCGACTGAAATGTTCGGGTGCACGACCCCTTGCGTATACCTTACCCAATACTGCCAATAAATGGCTCTGACTTACATGGTGGGGTGCCCGACTGTTTACGAATGCCTTACCTTACTCAATACTGCCTATAAATGGCTGAGACGGATATGGCCGGTTGCCTAACCGTTTGTTTATACCTTACTCAATAGTGCCTATAAATGGCTGCTACTGAAATGGTCGGGTGCCTGACCGTTTGCGTATACCTTACTCAAAACTGCCTATAAATGGCTGTGACTGATATGGTCGGGTGCCCGACAGTTTACGTATACCTTAGTATATATTGCCTATAAATGGCTGTGACTTATAAGGTCGGGTGCCTAACCGTTTGCGTATACCTTACTCAATACTGCCGATAAATGTCTGTGACTGAAATGTTCAGGTGCCCGACCTTTTGCCTATACCTTCCTCAATACTGCCTATAAATGGTTTCAACTGATATGGTTGGGTGCCCGACTGTTTACGTATACCTTACTCAATACTTCCTATTAATGGCTGAGAGGGATATGGTCGGGTGGCCGACCGTTTGCGTATACCTTACTCAATACTGTGCCTATAAGTGGCTGTGACGGAAGTGGTCGGGTGCCCGACCGTTTGCATATACCTTACTCAATACTGCCTATAAATGGCTGTGACTTATAAGGTCGGTTGTCGGACAGTTTACGTATACCTTACTCAATACTGATTATAATTGATTCCGACTGATATGCTTGGGTGTCCGACCGTTTACATATACCTTACTCAATACTCCCTATTATTCGCTGAGAGGGACATGGTCGGGTGGCCGACCGTTTGCGTATACCTTAGTCAACACTGGGTATAAATGGTTGTGATTAATATGGTCGGTGCCCGACCGTTCACGTATACCTCAGTCGAAACTGTGTATAAATGGCTGAGACGGATATGGTCGGGTGCCTGACCGTTTTCTTACACTCTACTCAATACTGCCTATAAATGTCTGTGACGGATATGGTCGGGTGCCCGACCGTTTGCGTATACCTTACTCAATACCGCCTATAAATGTGTCTGACTGAACTGGTCGAGTGCCAGTCGTTTGTGTGTACCTTATTCAATACTGCCTATAAATGGCTGCGACTGAAATAGTGGGGTGCCCGACTGTTTACGTATACCTTACTCAATACAGCCTATAAATGGCTGTAACTGATATGGTGGGGTGCCGGACTGTTTGCGTATACATTACTCAATACTGCATATAAATGGCTGTGACTGATATGGTCGGGTGCCCGACCGTTTACGTATACCTTATTCAATACTGCCTATAAATGGCTGTAACTTATATGGTCGGGTGCCCGACCGTTTGCATATACCTTACTCAATACTGCTAGTTGATGGGTGTGACATATACGGTCGGGGGCCGGCCCATTTACGTATAGATTGCTTGATACTGCCTATAAATGCGTCTGATTGATATGGTTGGGTGGCCGGCCGTTTACGTATACCTTACTCAATACAGCCTATAAATGGCTGAGACGGATATGGTCGGGTGCCCGACCGTTTACGTATCCCTTACTCAATACTGCCTATAAATGGCTTTGACTGAAATGTTCGGGTGCACGACCGTTTGCATATACCTTACCCAATACTGCCTATATATGGCCTTGACTTATACGGTGGGGTAATCGACTGTTATCGTATACCTTACTCAATACTGCCTATGAATGGCTGAGACGGATATGGTCGGGTGCCCAACCGTTTGCTTATACCTTACTCAATACTGCCCATAAATGGTTGCGACTGAAATGGTTGGGTGCCCGATTGTTTGCGTATACCTTACTCAATACTGCCTATAAATGTCTGTGACTGATATGATCGGGGGCCCGACCGTTTACGTATACCTTAGTCCATATTGCGTATAAATGGCTGTGACTTATATGGTTGGGTGCCTGACCGTTTGCGTATACCTTACTCAATACTGCCTATAAATGGTTGTGACTGATATGGTCGGGTGCCCGACAGTTTGCGTATACCTTACTCAATACTGCCTATGAAGGTCTGTGACTGAAATGTTCGGGTCCCAACCGTTTGCATATACCTTTCTCAATACTGCCTATAAGTGGCTGTGACTTATATGGTGGGCTGCCCGACCGTTTTCGTATACCTTACTCAATTCTGCCTATAAGTGGCTGTGACTGATATGGTCGGGGGCCCGACCGTTTACGTATACCTTACGCAATACTACCTATAAATGGCTGTGACTTATATGGTCGGGTGCCCAACCGTTTGCAGATACCTTACTGAAAGCTGCTAATTGATGGGTGTGACAGATATGGTCGGGTGCCCGACCGTTTGGGTCTACCTTATCCAATACTGCCTATAAATGGCTGAGACGGATATTTGCTTGGGCCCGACCGTTTGCGTATACCTTACTAAATACTGCCTATAAATGGCTGTGACTGAAATGTTCGGGTGCACGACCGTTTGCATATACCTTACCCAATGCTGCCTATAAATGGCCCTGACTTATATGGTTTGGTGTCCGACTGTTTACGTATACCTTACTCAATACTGCCTATAAATGACTGAGACGGATATGGTCGCGTGCACAACCGATTGCTTATACATTATTCAATACTGGCTATAAATTGCTGTGACTGATATGGTCGGGTGCCCGACCGTTTGCGCATACCTTACTCAATACGGCCTGTAAATGGCTGAGACGGATATGGTCGGGTGTCAGACCGTTTGCGAATACCTTTATCAATACTGCCCATAAACGGCTATGCCTAAAATGTTTGGGGGCCTGACTGTTTGCGTATACCTTACTCAATGCTGCTTATAAATGGCTGTTACTGATATGGTCGGGTGCCCTACCGTTTGGGTATAACTTACTCAATACTGCCTATAAATGGCTGTGACAGATATGGTCGGGTGCCCGACCGTTTACGTATACCTTACTCAATACTGCCTATAAGTGACTGTGACTTACATGGTTTTGTGCCCGACTGTTTGCGTATACCTTACTCAATACTGCCTAAAAATGGCTGTGACTGATATGGTTGGGTGCCCGACTGTTTACGTATACCTTACTCGATACTGCCTATAAATGGCTGAGACGGATATGATTGGGCGCCCAACAGTTTGCTTATGCCTTACTCAATAATGCCTATTAATGGCTGCGACTGAAATGGTCGGGTGCCCTACCGTTTGCGTATACCTTACTCAATACTGCCTATAAATGGCTGTGAGTGATATGGTTGGGTGCCCGACCGTTTACGTATACCTTACTCAATACTGCCAGCAATGAATGTGACTTAAATGGTTTTCTGCCCGACCGTTTGCATATACCTTATTCAATACTGCCTACAAATGGCTGTGACTGATATGGTCGGTGTCCCGACCGTTTACGTATACGTTACTCGATACTGCCTATTAATGAATGTGACTTACATGGTTTTGTGCCCGACCGTTTGCATATACCTTAATCAATACTGCCTATAAATGGCAGAGACGGATATGGTCGGGTGCCCGACTGTTTACGTATACCTTACTCGATACTGCCTATAAATGGCTGAGACGGATATGGTTGGGTGCCCAACAGTTTGCTTATGCCTTACTCAATAATGCCTATGAATGGCTGCGACTGAAATGGTCGGGTGCCATGCCGTTTACGTATACCTTACTCAATACAGCCTATAAGTCGCTCTGACTGAGATGTTCGGGTGCACGACCCTTAAAGTATACCATTCCCAATACTGCCTATAAATGGCTGTGACTGATATGATCGAGTGCCCGACCGTGTGGATATCCTTACTCAATACTGCAAATCGATTGCTGTGACGGATATGGTCGGGGGCCGGACCATTTACGTATAGATTACTAAATACTGCCTCTAAATGGTTCTGACTGCCATGGTTGGGTTCCCGACCGCTTTTGTATACCTTACTCAATACAGCCTATAAATGGCTGAGACGGATATGGTCGGGTGCCCAATTGTTTACGTATACGTTATTCGAAACCGCCTATCAAAGGCTGAGACGGATATGGTCGGGTGCCCGACCGTTTGCGTATACCTTACTCAATACTGCCTATAAGTCGCTGTGACTGAGATGTTCGGTCGCACGACCCTTAGAGTATACCTTTCCCAATACTGCCTATAAATGGCTGTGACTGATATGATCGGGTGCCCGACCGTTTGCATATGCCTTACTCAATACTGCAAATCGATTGCTGGGAGGGATATGGTCGGGTGCCCGACCATTTACGTATAGATTACTAAATGCTGCCTATAAATGGTTCTGACTGATATGGTTGCGTTCCCGACCGTGTACGTATACCATACTCAATACTGCCTATAAATGGCTGTGAGTAAAATGTTGGGATGCCCGACCGTTTGCGTATAACTTACTTAATACTGCCTATAAATGGTTCTGACTGATATGGTTGGGTGCCCCACCGTTTACGTATACCTTACTCAATACTGCCAACAAATGGCTGTTACTTATATGGTCGGTTGTCTGACCGTTTATGTATACCTTACTCAATACTGCCTATGAATGGCTGAGACGGATATGGTCAGGTGTCCGACTGTTTGCGTATACCATAATCGATACTGCGTATAAATGGCTGTGACTGAAATGTTTGGGTGCACGACCATTTGCGTATACTTTACTGAATACTGCCTATAAATGTCTGTGACTAACATGGTCGGGTGCACGACCGTATACGTATGCCTCACTCATTATTGCTAAGATAAAGTTGTGAAAGATATGGTCCAGTGACCGACCGTTTGCGTATACCTTACTCAATACTGACTATAAAGGGCATTGTCTGACATGGTCGGGTTCCAGACCGTTTACGTATAGCCTACTCAATTCTGTGCCTATAAGTAGCTGTGACTTATATGGCCAGTTGTCTGACCTTTAAGTAAACCTTACTCAGTACTGCCTTTAAATGGCTGAAACGGATATGGTTGGGTGCCCAACATTTTGCTTATTCCTTACTCAATACTGCCCATAAATGGCTGCAACTGAAGTGGACCAGTGCCCGACCGTTTGCGTATAGCTTACTCAATACTGCGTACAAATGGCTGAGACGGATATGGTCGGGTGCCCGACCGTTATCGCATACTGTACTCAATACTGCCAATAAATGGGTGTGACTGAAATGTTGGGGCGTTCGACCGTTTGCGTTTAACTCACTTAATACTGCCTATAAATGGTTCTGACTGATATAGTTGGGTGCCTGACCGTTTACGTTTACCTTACTCAATACTGCTTATAAATGGCTGAGACGGATATGGTCGGGTGCCCGACGGTTTACGTATACCTTACTCAATACAGCCTATCAATGGCTGTGATTTATATGGTCGGGAGCCCGACCGTTTACGTATACCTTACTCAGTACTGTGTATAAATGTCTGTGACTTATATGTTCGGGTGCCCAACCGTTTTCATATACCTTACTCAAAACTACCAATGATGGCTGTGACAGATATGGTCGGGGGCCCGAACATTTATGTATAGATTACTTAATACTGCCTATAAATGGTTCTGACTGATATGGTTGGGTGCCTGGCCGTTTATGTATAGCTGATTCAATACAGCCTATAAATGGCTGAGACGGATATGTTCGGGTGCTCGACCGTTTACGTATACCTTATGTAATACTGCCTATAAATGACTGAGACGGATATGGTCGGGTGCCCAACCGATTGCTTATACATTATTCAATACTGGCTATAAATAGCTGCGACTAAAATGGTTGGGGGCCCGACGTATACCTTACTCAGTACTTTCCATAAATGGTTGTGACTGATATGGTCGGTAGCCCGACCGTTTGCGCATACCTTACTCAATTCTGCTTATAAATGGCTGTGACTGAAATGGTCGGGTGCCCGACCTTTTATGTATACCTTACTCAATATTGCCTATATATGAGCCTTACTTATATGGTGGGGTGCCGGAGAGTTTGCGTATACCTTATTCAATACTGCCTATAAATGGCCGTGACTAATATGGTCGGGTGACCGACTGTTTACGTATACCTTACTCAATACTGCCTATAAATGCCTGTGACTTACATGGTCGGGTGCGCGACCGTTTGCGTATACCTTACTCAATACTGCATATAAATGGCTGTGACTAATGTGGTCGGGTGACCGACCGTTTACGTATACCTTACTCAATACCGCCTATAAATGCCTCTGACTTATATGGTCGGGTGCCCGACCGTATAAGTATGCCTTACTCATTATTGCTAACAGATAGTTGTGATAGATATGGTCCAGTGACCGACCGTTTGCGTATACCTTACTCAATACTGACTATAAATGACAATTTCTGACATGGTCGGGTGCCAAACTGTTTACGTATAGCCTACTCTATTCTGTGCCTATAAATAGCTGTGACTTATATGGACAGTTGTCTGACCTTTTACGTGTACCTTATTCAATAGTGCCTATACATGGCAGTGACTAATATGGTCGGGTGCCCGACCATTTGCGTATACCTTACTCAATACTGCCTATAAATATCTTTTTCTGACATGGTCGGGTGCCAGGCCGTTTACGCATAGCCTACTCTATTCTGTGCCTATAAATAGCTGTGAGTTATATGGACAGTTGTCTGACCTTTTACGTGTACCTTATTTAATACTGCCTATACATGGCTGTGACTAATATAGTCGGGTGACCGACCGTTTACGTATACCTTACTCAATACTGACTATAATTGGCATTGTCTGACATATTTGGGTGCCCGACCGCTTACGTATACCCTACTCAATACTTCCCATAAATGGGTGTAACTGATATGGTCGGGTGCCCGACCGTTTGCGTCTACGTTCCTCAATACTGCCTATAAACAGCTGTGACTTACATGGTCGGTTGTCTGATCGTTTACGTATACCTTAATCAATACTATCTATAAGTGGCTATGACTGAAATGTTTGGGTGCCCGACCGTTTGCGCATACCTTACTCAATTCTGCTTATAAATGGCTGTGACTGAAATGGTCGGGTGCCCGACCTTTTATGTATACCTTGCTCAATATTGACTATATATGAGCCTTACTTATATGGTGGGGTGCCGGAGAGTTTGCGTATACCTTATTCAATACTGCCTAGAAATGGCCGTGACTTACATGGTCGGGTGCGCGACAATTTGCGTATACCTTACTCAATACTTCCCATAAATGGGTGTAACTGATATGGTCGGGTGCCCGACCGTTTGCGTATACGTTACTCAATACTGCCTATAAATAGCTGTGACTTATATGGTCGGTTGTCTGATCGTTTACGTATACCCTAATCAATACTATCTATAAATGGCTATGACTGAAATGCTTGGGTGCCCGACCGTTTGCGCATACCTTACTCAATTCTGCTTATAAATGTCTGTGACTGAAATGGTCGGGTGCCCGATCTTTTATGTATACCTTACTCAATATTGCCTATATATGAGCCTTACTTATATGGTGGGGTGACGGAGAGTTTGCGTATACCTTATTCAATACTGCCTAGAAATGGCCGTGACAAATATGGTCGAGTGACCGACTGTTTACGTATACCTTACTCAATACTGCCTATAAATGCCTGTGACTTACATGGTCGGTTGTGCGACAGTTTGCGCATACCTTACTCAATACTGCCTATAAATGGCTGTGACTAATGTGGCCGGGTGACCGACCGTTTACGTATACCTTTCTCAATACTGCCTATAAATGCCTCTGACTTACATGGTCGGGTGCCCGACCGTATACGTATGCCTTACTCATTATTGCTAACAGATAGTTGTGACAGATATGGTCCAGTGACCGACCGTTTGCGTATACCTTACTCAATACTGACTATAAATGGCATTGTCTGATATGGTCGGGTGTCCGACCGTTTGCCTATACTTTACTCAATACTGCTTATAAATGACTGCGACTCAAGTGGTCCAGTGCCTGACCGTTTGCGTATACCTTACTCAATACTGCCTATAAATGGCTGCGACTAAAATGGTCGGGTTCCCGACCCTTTGCATATACCTTACTCAATATTGCCTATAAATGGCTGCGACTGAAATGGTCGGGTGCCCGACCATTTGCATATACCTTACTCAATACTGCCTCTAAATGGCTGTGACTTATATGTCGGGATCCCGACCGTTTGCATATACCTTACTCAATTCTGCTAATCGATGGCTTTGACAGATATGGTCGGCGGCCCGACTATTTACGCATAGATTACTCAATACTGCCTATAAATGGTTCTGACAGATATTGATGGGTGCCCGACCGTTTACGCATACCTTGCTCAATACTGCCTATAAATGGCTGAGACGGATAAGGTTGCGTGCCCGACCGATTGCGTATGCCTTACTCAATACTGCCTATAAATCGCTGTATTTGACATGGTCAGGTGCCCGACCGTTTGCATATACCTAATTCAATACTGTCTATACAGGGCTGTGACTGATATGGTCGGGTGCCTGACTGTTTGCGTATACCTTACTCAATACTGCCTATAAATGGCTGTGACTGAAATGGGCTGGTGCCCGACCTTTTACGTATACCTTACTCAATATTGCCAACAAATGGCCCTGACTTATATGGTCGGGTGACCGACCGTTTGCGTATACCTTATCCAATACTGCGTATAGATGGCTGAGACGGACATGGTCGGCTGCCGACCGCTTGCGTATACCTTACTCAATACTGCCTGTAAATGTCTGTGACGGCAATGTTCTGGTGCACGACTGTTTGCACATACCTTACACAATTCTACCTATAAATGACTGTGACTTATATGGTCGGGTGCCCGACCGTTTACGTACACTTTAATCAATACTGCTAACAGATGGTTGTGACAGATATGGTCCCGTGACCAACCGTTTGCGTATATCTTACTGAATACTGACTATAAATGGCATTGTCTGACATGGTCGAGTGCCCGATCGTTTGCAAAACCTTAATCAATACTGCCTATAAATTTTTGTGACTGAAATGTTCCGGTTCCCCACCGATTACGTATGCCTTACTCAATACTGCCTATAAATGGCTTCGTCTGAAATAGCCCAGTGCCCAACCGTCTGCATATATCTTACTCAACACTGCCTATAACTGGCTGTGACTGATATGGTCGGGAGGCCGACCGTTTACGTATACCTTGCTCCATACTGCCTATAAAAGGCTGAGATGGATATGGTCGGGTAACCGACCGTTTGCATAAACCTTATTCATTACTGGCTATAAATGGCTGTGACTGATATGGTCGGGTGCCCGACCGTTTACGTATACCTTACTTAATACTGCCTATAAATGCCTGTGACTCATATGGTCGGGTGCCCGACCGTATACGTATGCCTTACTCAATATTGCTAACAGATGGTTGTGACAGATATGGTCCAGTGACCGACAGTTTGCGTATACCTTACTCAATATTGACTATAAATGGCATTGTCTGACATGGTCGGGTGCCAGACCGTTTACGTATAGCCTACTCTATTCTGTGCCTATAAATAGCTGTGACTTATATGGTCAGTTGTCTCGCCTTTTACCTGTACCTTATTCAATACTGCCTATAAATGGCTGTGACTAATATGGTCGGGTGACCGACCGTTTACGTATATATTACTCAATACTGCCTATAAATGCCTGTGACTTATATGGTCGGGATCCCGACCTTTTGCATATACCTTACTCAATACTGCTAAGCGATGGCTTTGACAGTTATGGTCGGCTGCCCGACTATTTACGTATAGATTACTCAATACTGCCTTTAAATGGCTGTGACTGATATGGTCGCGTGCCCGACTGTTTACGTATGCCTTACTCAAAATTGCTAACAGATGGTTTTGACAGATATGGTCCAGTGTCTGACCGTTTGCGTATACCTTACTCAATACTGACTATAAATGGCATTGTCTGACATCGTCGCGTGCCCGACCGTTAACGTATACCCTACTCAATACTGTGCCTAGAAATGCCTGTGACTCATATGGTCGGTTGTCTGACCGTTTAAGTGTAACTTACTCAATACGGCCTATAAATGGCTGAGACGGATATGGTTGGCTGTCCGACCGCTTGCAAAAACCTAAATCCATACTGCCTATAAATGGCTATGAATGAAATGTTTGGGTGCCTGACCGTTTGCGTATACCTTACTCAATACTGCCTATCAATGGTTGTGACTTATATGTTCGGGTTCACGACCGTTTGTGGATACCTTATTCAATACTGCCTATAAATGGCTGAGACAGTTATGGTCGGGTATCCGACGGTTTGAGTAAACCTTTCTCAATACTGCCTGTAAATGTCTGTGACTGCAATGTTCGGATGCACGACTGTTTGCGTATACCTTACTCAATACTGTCTATTAACGGCTGCGACTGATATCATCGGGTGCCCGACTATTTGCGTATACCATGCTCAATACTGCCAATCGACGGCTGCGAATGATATGGTCCGGTGCCCGACCACCTACGTATACCTTGCTCAATACTGCCTAAAAATGGCTGAAACGGATATGGTCGGGTGCCCAGCCGTTTGCTTATACCTTACTCAGTACTGCCTATAAATCACTGCGACTGAAGTGGTCCAGTGCCTGACCGTTTGCGTATACCTTACTCAATACTGCCTATAAATGGCTGTGACTTATATGGTCGGGATCCCGACCGTTTGCATATACCTTACTCAATACTGCTAAGCGATGGCTTTGACAGTTATGGTCGGCTGCCCGACATTTTACGTATAGATTACTGAATACTGCCTATAAATGGTTCTGACTGATATGGATGGGTGCTGGACCGTTTACGTATACCTTACTCAATACTGCCTATAAATGGCTGAGACGGATAAGGTTGCGTGCCCGACCAATTGCGTATGCCTTACTCAATACGGCTTTTAAATCGCTGTGTTTGATATGGTCGGGTGCCCGACCGTTTGCATATACCTAATTCAATACTGCCTAGAAAAGGCTGTGACTGGTATGGTAGGGTGCCTGACCGTTTGCGTATACCTTACTCAATTCTGCCTATAAGTGGCTGTGAGTGAAATGGGTGGGTGCCCGACCTTTTACGTATACCTTACTCAATATTGCCTACAAATGGCCCTGACTTATATGGTCGGGTGCCCGACCGCTTGCGTATACCTCATCCAATTCTGCGTATAGATGGCTAAGACGGATATGGTCGGCTGCCCGACCGCTTGCGTATAACTTACTCAATACTGCCTGTAAATGTCTTTGACTGCAATGTTCTGGTGCACGACTGTTTGCACATACCTTACACAATTCTGCCTATAAGTGACTGTGACTTATATGGTCGGGTGCCCGACCGTTTACGTATACTTTAATCAATACTGCTAACAGATGGTTGTGACAGATATGGTCCAGTGACCGACCGTTTGCGTGTATCTTACTGAATACTGACTATAAATGGCATTGTCTGACATGGTCGGGTGCCCGATCGTTTGCAAAAACCTTAATCAATACTGCCTATAAATTTTTGTGACTGAAATGTTCGGGTGCGCGACCGTTTGCGTATTCCTTACTTAATACTGCCTATAAATGGCTGTGACTGATATGGTCCGGTGCCCAACTGTTTACGTATATCTTACGCAATACTGACTATAAATGGCATTGTCTGGCATGGTCGGATGCTCGAACGTTTACGTATGCCTATCTCAATACTGTGTCTATAAAGGGCTGTAACGGAAATGGTCGGGTTCCCGACCGGTTACGTATGCTTTACTCAATACTGTGCCTATGAATGGCTGTGATGGATCAGGTCGGGTGCCCGACCGTTTGCGTATACCTTACTCAATATTGCCTATAAATGGTTGCGATTGACACGGTCGGTTGCCCGACCGTTTGTGTATACTTTACTCACTACTGCCCATAAATGTCTGTGACTCATATGTTTGGGTGCCCGACCGTTTGCGTATGCCTTACTCAATACTGCTTGTAAATGGTTCTGACTTATATGGTTGGGTGCCCGACCGTGTACGTATACCCTAACAAATACTGAATATTAATAGCTGAGAGGGATATGGTCTGGTGCCCGACCGTTTGCGTATACCCTACCCAATACTGCCTAAAAATGGCTGTGACTGATATAGTCAGGTTCCCGACCGTTTCTGTATACCATACTCAATAATGCTAATCGATGGTTGTGACAGATATGGTCCGGTGATGGACCATTTACGTATAGATTACTCAATACTGCCTATAAACGGTTGTAACTGATAAGGTTGGGTACCCAACCGTTTGCCTATACGTTAGTCAATACTGCCTATAAATTTTTGTGACTGAAATGTTTGGTAGCATGACCGTTTGCGTATCCCTTACTCAATACTTTCTATAAATGGCTGTGAGTGATATGGTCAGGTGCCCGACTGTTTACGTATACCTTACTCAATACTGCTAACAGTTGGTTGTGACAGATATGGTCCAGTGAACGACCTTTTGCGTATACCTTACCCAATACTGCCTATAAATAGTTGTGACTAATATGATCGGGTGCCCGACCGTTTGCGTATACCTTATCCAATACTGCCTATAAATGGCTGTTACAGATATGGTCGGGTGCCCTACTGTTTGCGTATACCTTACTCAGTACTGCCTATGAATATCTGTGACTGAAATGTTTGGATGCACGACCTTTTGCGTATACCTTACACAATACTGTCTATAAATGGCTGTGACTGATATCATCCGGTTCCTTGACAGTTTGCGTATTCCTTTTTCAATACTGCTAATGGATGGCTGTGACAGATATTTTCCGGTGACCGAGCATTTACGTATACATTACTCAATACTGCTTATAAAAAGTTGTGACTGATATGGTCGGATGCTCGACCGTATGCGTGCACCTTACTCAATGCTGCCTATATATGGCTGTGACTTACATGGTCGGGTGCCCCACCGTTTGCGTATAGCTTTTTCAATACTTCCTATCAATGACTGAGACGGATATTGTCGGGTGTCTGACCGTTTGCGTAAACCTGAGTCAATACTGCCTTTAAATTTCTGTGACCGAAATGTTCGAGTGCCCGACCGTTTGCGTATACCTTACTCAATACTGCCAATAAATGGCTGTAATTGATATGGTCGGGTGCCCGACTGTTAACGTATAACTTACTCAATACTGGCTATAAATGGCTGTGAGTTATAGGGTCGGATGCCCGACCGTTTACCTATACCTTTCTCAATACTGTGCCTATAAATGGCCGGAATGGATATGGTCGGGTGCCCGACCGTTTACGTATACCTTACTCAATACTGTGCCTATAAATGACTGTATCGGAAATGGTCGGGTTCCCGACCGTTTACGTATGTTTTACTCAATACTGTGCATATAAATGGCTGTGATGGATCTGGTCGGGTGCCCGACCGTTTGCGTATACCTTACTCAATACTGCCTATAAATGGTTGTGACTGACACGGTCGGTTGCCCGACCGTTTGTGTATACCTTACTCACTACTTCTAATAAATGTCCGTGACTGATATGGTTGGGTGCCCGATCGTTTACGTATACCTTACTCAATACTGTCTATAAATGGCTGAGATGGATATGGTCGGGTGACCGACCATTTTCGTATACCTTACTCAATACTGCCTACAAATCACTGTGACTGATATGGTTGGGTGCCCAATCGTTTACGTAAACCTTACTCAATACTGCCTATTAATGGCTGTGACTGATATGGTCGGATGCCCGACCATTTGCATGTACCTTAACTCAATACTGCCTTTAAATGGCTGCAACTGATATGGTCCAGTGACCGACTGTTTGCGTATACCCTACCCAATACTGCCTATAAGTGGCTGTGACTGATATCATCAGGCATATTCTAGAGAGGTAGGGCATGCGTTCGATTTCCAGAAAAGGGGCAGCTTTTTCAAGTTTTAAAAAGGATCTTATTGTTTGAACCTTAAGGGGCAGCCTGTTGTGTTTGATAGTCGATAGCAACATGTGGCTAAAATAAGCCCTGCCTTCAATCGCCAAAACTAGTTCTACAAAAATTAATTACTATATAGATTTCACTACAAGAGACCCAACGGTCAAGCACAATGTTGTGCCGGTCCGGGCTAATTTTCTGTCAATCGAGTGTCAAAACCACGATATTCGGTAACAATAGACATTATCGACACAATTCACCTAAGAACAAGTTAAGAACATTTTTAGGCTTATTCCTGACCTAAGTGAAAAACATTGAAGCCTTTGTACAAAAAGGTACACTCTTATAAACATCTAGCTGAAGTGGGATCTAAAAGTCTAACAGCTTTCTTGTTGTCTCAGTTCTAATCAGGCTCTAACTATGGTTGGCTGAACATTGCAAAGGAACCTTAGAGCTGGTGGTTCAAGGCGAGCAAAGCTGAGAGGTACATTTTACATGACAAAGTGTTTGGATCAATGAAGACACAAAACTTCTGTGAAAAAGAACTGAGCTGTTGCTTCTCAGCTTGCGTAGCGGCTGCATATCTGGGTTGTGTAGTGAGGATTCACGGTAGCGGCTAAAACAATGTAGCCGCATCCACACAAAACGGGCCTGGCTAGGTATAAGCTAGCTATCAGGCTCAGGCCATTGTAATATTAAACTAACTGAATTCTATCAACTCTATTAATGTAAAATGTACACCCTGTGTCTAACAAGAAGGGAACAAATTCAAAAATGCTCCATATAAAAAAGCGCACCTGTGTGATGCGGCTAGTCTACCAATCTACTCAGTTCAGTTTATGCAATGGGTAGCCTAGGCTATGTCATCCAGCATCGACAGGAAGGTAAAGTTAGACAAGCAATACTGAAAAAATAATAAATACCCTAAGTAGATATCTAGAAAACTTGAATAATGTGCATGAAGGAGCTGTGGCTAAATAGAGCACGATCAACAATCAAGCCGCGTCAACCGAGGACGTTTCGAGGAGTCAGGCAGTCAAGCTTCCATAATTCTCCGTCTTCTAATGCATGCCGCCATTTTGGTTTTCTTACCCCAGAAATGGTCAGTGTTTTTATTCGGCTCGAAAGGCAAAAACAAAGAAAACCGGAAAATTTCCTTCCGCCCTAACTCAACTTCTACTGACTCAAATCACTTGAAGTAAACGAAATATGAAAATTTAGGCAAAAGTTTACAGATATATACACAAACAAGCGCGAGAGGAGAACCTGAACGCCTATAACAAGAAAAAAGATTTTCATCCCGCTTCATCCTGATACGGGATCCACCAACTTTGACAATCCATGATCCAGTCACCACAGCTTCTTGCCCACTCAACTCTGAGAAGTACCAAACAATAACAGTCAGTGGAGCTGTTTTTGCGCCAATATCGAGTTTATTTGCATTACTCAGCGAAATTTTAAGGTATTACTGAGGACCAGCGGATCTGACTAAACCATTTCCTCAGAACCGCATATCCTGCTTGTAGTAGAATTTACTGACCAGCCGAATCGCCGTGGCGTTTTACTAGCATCTGTTCTTAATAGGTAACTTAACTAGGATTTGATCTGCATTACATTTGAGTCATCACTAAGAGGTGATATGTAATAATTTATTACAAAATTAAGTTGTTAACCCTAGTTGCTGTGCGGTCAAGGGACGCCCTAGTTATTGTGTCGGGGGGGGGGGGGCAAAAAAACCCCTACTTTTCTCAAAACCCGCATCAGCCACACCCAAACCAATAGCATGTACTAATAGGGCAACTATTGAAGTTTTAAAATATGCATAGATTTGTAGATAATTTGTGCATAATTAATGCTGACGTCAGCATGATTACCGTCAATTGAGAATTTTGCTCATTAATTATGCAAAATTTCAAAGTCCTTAAAAATTTATTCTGATATAAAATGTTCCAAATAGTGTAGAACTCTTGTTTTTAGACCCAACGTTTCTAATTATTGCAGAAAAACAACTTTTTTTCAATAAATCTGCCCCAAGATTGGTCTCCAATCGCACATCAGAAAACTGCGATATCTTATGAACCCTATTGACCTTTGGAGCTGAAATTTGTGGTACAAATGTGTTATAAAGAAATATTAAAGGCCACTAGGTTTCATTACTCCAGAGTGAGGTGTTCTGAAGTTATTTGCAAAAAACACTAGGGATTTGCCTCCCCCCCGTCCCCCGCAGCAACTAGGGTTAATACAAAAAAGTGAATCTTGTTTTGTTACTTGTGCTTCAAGAGAGAACGCACTCGTCGCATGGCAGAGCACTCCATAAGACCGTTAGCAATTCGAATTTTGTCTCCTTCTTTTCCTTTCTGACAAAGAAGTTTCTTGTTGCCCATCAGAAAGTGCAGAGTTCATGCAAATCGTGTGTCAACTCATTTTCTTCGTACGCTACCTATATATGGTAATAGACCCAGTAACGCCTATATATGGTGATAAAAGTAGCAGTGTAAGCAAAAAATCTTTCTGTCAGTGAAATGTGTCTCCGCCCATTTCGACTACACAACGCTATAAAAGGAAAGCATGAATTAGTTTCTTTGATTTTTGATAGTTATCTGCGCGTCTCACGTCGGGTCTGCAAACAATCAGGCAGTCTCACATTTCATGGTCAAAATGAGCTCGTCCTATTTCACTCATTATGCCATTATGCTACAGGCTGTTTCCGTATTCAGTAGAGTCTCCAAAACTCGAGCGGCTAGGGGGAAAAGGAAATCGTTCGAGTTATGGAGACATTCGAGTTGTAGAGGTTTTCAAGTTTTAG
>JAOBRC010801892.1:0-10010 GCA_027575255.1 Scolionema suvaense | reverse complement strand
CGCAATGCAAATTCGCCATAGAGATTTCTGAAGCAAAGACGCGAGAGAGCAAAGGGGACATTGGCCAAGCACAGCGAGTTAAACGCATCATGCTAACTAAGCGGACACCACAATGAAAGGATAACTTGAGCGAAATAAGTATCTGTGTTTTCAACGCGTCCGGATAATGAAATGGCTTTGAAGCCTGATCAGCTTCTGCAGCTTGACTATAGAAAACGTGTTTTGCATCAGTCAGATTTTCCCCTGGATCCGCCCCTGTGATTCGTGGTGCAAATCTTATGGTTGACTTAATATTCTCTTCTTTGATCTGACGCGGAGATTCTACGTAAGTTTGCAGGAGTCCACTAATTATGTGACTTGTTGTGCTTGAATTTTGAAACTATTGCTTTGTTTCAGATATCGAAGTTGAACAGGAGACGGATTACAGCACTCTATTCGATACAAACAAACTGAGTGCCTCATTTGATCACTCTGAAAAGATGCATCATGCACAAGGCACTGGAATGTCACAAAGTGCTGTCTATTATGGTTCTGCTCAATCTCACTTGCTTGCCGAGCAGCTTGCACGGAAACAGCTTCCTGGCTTGAACAGTCAGGAACAGATGTACTTGTTGGCTTTATCAGATACCGTTGCTACTACAAAATTGGATTTGGAAGGGAATGCGGCTGTACCATCCAGTAGAGGGCTTGATGACCGAAAAAACACAACACCAAGTACGTGTCTTTGTATGAACATAATTTAGTGCTCCATTTCATGGATTGTGTTTTGTTTTTTTGTGCAATGTTGTTCCATATTTTTGGTTGTGATTTACAGTAGTAGTTGCTCTTACAGCTTATATTCTGTTGCATGAATTTTGTACTACAGTAGACATCTGCTAATTCGAACGCGCACGGGGCCAATAAAAATGTTCAGATTAACAAATGTTCGAATTAAGTGGTATTCAATGTAAGACTTTCTTAACCAAAGGGACTTGAATTTTTGTTCGAAATAGCGAAAGTTCAAACTAAGCAGCATTCGAATTAGCGGATGTCTACTGGATAGCCCATCAATCATGCGAAGGCTCTACTAGCTGGTGAATATTCGTAATTTCTTGTGTAACAGGATATAACTGTGGCTATTTCAATAAAACTGGTAGGCAGAGTGGGATTTTCCAGTCTCAAGTCTCATTCATGGGTGCCGTGGATTCACGTGAACACAGTGTAATGTATCTTAGGTGCTGTTCACACTTCAATATTGCTAAGATTAAAACATAACTAGAAAAGATGGACTTTGCAAATCGCTTCACTGCTACTGCTACTGTCCCCATACCTGATAATCTTCTTTTAGTTAAAAGTAGTGTCCACACTGTGATTTTTACTAAAAATATCAAATATCATTTATGAAATGTTTATTGGATGCTTCCAGTTTATGTCTTTCTTGATCCACATTCTGATTACCTACAGCATGAATGTTATGTCAATAAAATATGCACAAAGGTTGTGAGAACAATGTTGTTCATGCATTTGTTCTGCTTTGAAGGAGCACTTTGGTACTCTTTCATATCAGTCAGAAACTTGTGACCTCAGCTTGACCAGAATTTAGAGTTCAGCACTGCATCGTCTACATTGTGTACAAGTAGCAATAGTCAAGTAGTCAGGTTCAGTCATGTTTTCAGTTGCAGTGTTGGACGATCTTCTTTTTTAGGCTGTATTTAGTATTTTGTTTCTGTAAGCCTGTTGTCTGTTCCTGTTTTTTTGTGTGCAGCAGAAATTTCTGTAGTTTCTAAAAACATGATTATGCGATTTGATTAACATCTTGCAACAGATGATGGAATTTCTTGAGCTCTTGCACGCAGTTTTGAAGTTTAAGCAAGTTGTACTTTTTTGGTGGAAAATTCCATTACCTATATCTTCAACAAACTTGGTGTTTGATCTATCATGGCTGTTAAAACAGTGAAAATTTGTGTTCAGGCTAGCACATCTACTGTATCATGCTTCTCTGAACAGAAGGATGAACATTTTGAGTTCATACTTCCATTACATATGAGTTGAAGTATCCTGTGCTCTGTAAATTTGCATCTTACGGCAGATTGGTTGCAGTCCGACAGTGCATGCTGCAATGGGAAACAGCTGCTTGTCAACAGTAAGCACTGCACGAGCAGTCACTATCTGATAATTCAACTGAATTGTTTTGTAGCTGGTAGTGATGGGGGCTCTATGAAGGATGTTTGAAAAATTGATGTGCCTTTGGACAAGTTTGAATTACCTATCACTACCAATGACGATGTGACTTACAGAAAATCTTTGCATCTAGTTGCCAACATTGCGCACTCTGGGACCATACAAAAGAGCCATTATACTGCTTATGATTGTGACTAGTCAACTTAGTTCTTATGCAATGACAGTACTGTCATATTCATAGAGCAGGAGCCAAAGGATTCTGTCATGAGCTACCGTAATGTAATCTTCCGTATATTTCATTGATGTATAAAATTATTCATAAGAGAAAGAGGAAAAGTTCATAAAAATGTAATAGACGCCCCCGCCTCCTCAAATAGAGGCCCCCTAAAAAGTCCCAAAATTTGATAAACGCCCATGGCGTTTAATCAAAGCATTACGGTGTGTCCTTTTCTACCAGTTTGTGTGACAGTGCCTCATGTTGTTTCCCCGTAGATCATTAACAATTTCTGCAACATTAATTTTGCCTTTGTTGATGGACTGCACAAGAGCTGATGCGTGCCTGCGCAACAGTGGTGCTGGGCCATTACTGCTTGACCGTCCACACCTGCTATAGCATTTCCATAAGGATATATGAAGTAGGGTCAAAATCCTCATGTGAGTTTTGTACTGATGATGTTCTGTTGTGTGGGCATCACATTTTCTAGAATAGAAGAAAAAAAAGCATAAAAAATTCAATCCTGCAGAGAGCAGAGATTTGCTTCATGGCTGATCCTGTTAGGGTGTCTCCCTTCGATTGTCGAATCTTCTGACTTGCCAGAAAAGTTAATCATTGTAGTCACATTCGCATGTGACTACCCAGTGTAATTATTTCCCCTTGTTCCAATTGCCTGCTCTGTGAATTTTGTAGGAGAATGGTGATTAATGACCTGCTGATAATGCTACCACAATGGAGGATTATGAGAATGTAAATTATGTAAGCCAAAATGAGAATGAGTTTTTAGCCAGAGCCGGAAAATGTAGGAATGCAGGACTGGCTGTGGCCATGCGATATAAAGATATCGCGATTTTGATGCTAGAATGCCTCTGCATGTTTTAGTCATGTTTAAGAGGCATGCATTTGTCTATAGAAATCTGTTTGGTGATGTTTTACTTTTGACTATTCCTTCAGCTCAAGACTATCACAGGCGTTGGCTATATTTTTTCGGAGAATTATTGTGAATGGTGATTGCTTTACTGAAGTCTAGTCTCAAGCAGTCTGGTTTCTTTACTTTTCGCCAGAAATTTTCTTCTATTTTAGTTTCTCCAACTGTGTACATCTTATCTATGTTTCATTTACAGGCTCTGCTTTGTCCCACTGGGGTGGTGGAGGTGGATATGCCACCACAGGTGCTGTAGGGGCTGCTGTTGGCAGTGGTGGGGATGTCTTGGATGACTGTGGACTTAGGTTTTTGCTGAGTATGAGACATAACACTGCTCTCCTCAAATCTCTACCACCTCTGCAAAGGGCAGCTTTGAAGGAAAAGGTAAGATTTGTTACACTAAGGTTTTTTAAAATTCTGGAAAATTGTGTGCTCTGAGCAGTCAAGTCATTAGCAAAAATTTCATCTTCTATATGTAAGTTTGGGAAGTGCACATCACTGATACAGTGAGCAAGTGGTACCTTGTACATGGCGTGTCTTAGAAGCAGCCCACATTCACTTTTATCATAATTGTTGAATGAAACTGTAAGAGTGAAAACCTACTTTTGGGGTGCAGATGTGACATTCGATTATCTGAATCAAAAGTTGCAATCAAGCTGCGCAACACCTAGGTACTTTTTTCTCTATAGTTATATTCCTTTGATTTGATGATGACTTATCCTGCTGAGTGGTTCTGTTTTATTTGTTCTAAGGGGATGCCGTCTTCAAAGTTTGTGTGGGCTTTCCATTCTGATTGTGGTGAAGAGCTAGTTGCAATGTTGCCTGGTATGTTGAGAGGAGAACCTACGTGGGACGAACTGAAGCTTCATGGTGCAGGTTGGTGGATCAGAAGCACTGACCTGCTCAAGCGTACAATTGAAAAGGTCAGTAAAGCCTAGTTGGTTCTTCATGCTCATCGTTCTTTTTTTTTTATTTTTGGGCAATCCTATCTATTTATGTTTTAGTTTACAAAACTTTGTGACAAAAAGTTAGATAGCATTTATTAAAACCTTGCTGCTATATGTCAGTTTTATTATTATATACTGCAGTTCTGATATAATTGGAGAGATCCTTTTGTCATGAGGATAAAACCACGTTTATTTTTGGGAGCACTTTTGTCATTATTTTGCTTAATATTTTTTGTTTGCAATATTCACAGGTTGCCAAGACGCACTTTCAACAGCAACAGGATCCATTGGATTGTGCTATATTTTACTTGGCAATGAAGAAAAAGTCTCTAATATGTGCACTGTACAGGTAGGAACAGTCAGTACAGGTTTTGCATCAGAGTAATATCCCAATAATGGTTACTAGAAATATCTGTTTGGCAATGGAACGTGAATTTTAGCCCTACCCAGGCTGGGCTTTTTGAGAATGATGGGTTTTGGCTTCATCGAAAGGACAATAGAACAATG
Source organism: Scolionema suvaense (assembly GCA_027575255.1). Taxonomy (NCBI): domain Eukaryota; kingdom Metazoa; phylum Cnidaria; class Hydrozoa; order Limnomedusae; family Olindiidae; genus Scolionema; species Scolionema suvaense. The sequence goes on along the minus strand of JAOBRC010801892.1, from coordinate 5,257 downwards.
AGACTTAAGCCAACTTTTAAAATTTTTACTTCATAGGATGTCTTGGTAAATTTTATGATTTGCTAACAAGAACCAGTCCTTGAAAATCACTATCCAACAATTGGCAGTAGAAAAACCACCAGGGGGGGCGATTAACCCCCTCCCCCTCCCAGCCTAGGTAGGTTTAACCTTCTCAAGCAGACCTACTATGTGCGGGAAATAGTATACCATCTTAAATATTTCAAGTTTGTGATATTTAGCCCCAAGCAACATTTTGCATGGTTATTTCTTACTGCTAGCTATTTGATTGTTCTGGTTTTCAAAACAGGCATAAATGTGTAACTTAGTGCCCTGTTCATATAGCGGTCCTTGCGCCAGTATACGCGTAGTTTGCTTTTCGTGATTGTGAAACAGAAATTTCATTCCCCCACAGCTTCATGTTGTGCGATATCTGTTTCAGGTCAAATATTTTGAATTCAATATTTGCTAGGTTGGCTATGTTTGTTCCTCCTTTGGGGATGAAGTTGCTTCGTGGTAGCACCTTGCATGCAATGACTGCAAGGGTGTTTCTTTGTGAGCGCAACCTTCCGTTATTGAAAATTGCAGATATTAACCTTTTTTGTATGATTTTATAAATGTCTTTCGCTGCAGGATTGACACTTTTTTCAGGAACGTACCGTATGCATTTGCCCGCTGCCTTTGATCTGCAGGTACTAAGTTGTTGTAGAATCTATGTAGCTGCATTGTGTCCTAATAAATTTTCGACATATGACATGCTGTTAATTTAACAAGTATGTAAGAAAAAGCTGTAATTTTCCATATACTTGCACCAAGAACCATGCCTTGCTAAAAAGAGTGCTGCAAAGCATCTGAGGACCATTAACCAAGCTCATAGCCTTGAGTACCGTTTTCACGAACTTTCAGAACTTAGCTACTTGTTTACTGCTTTTCTGTTTTAGAGCATAAAATTGAAGACAATCTGTTGTCTGTAGAAAAAGAGCCTCTGGCTGCCCCCTACAATTTTTGGTTAGATTTTATGCTCATTCTTCATTTCTTGGTGTACCAAGGTTCAAATGCTGTTGCTGCTTCAGTTTTCAACATTCAGGGGTTGATTACACAGCTTTGAAATGGGTAGATTCAGGACCCCACGAGCACCATCACCTCAACCACTGACATCAACATAAAACACATAAATAGAGAAAAAAGGTAACCCTATCTTCATAGGGTCAACTTGATTTACTCTGTTGAACTTTTTTTGTGAGGTGGCATCTGAAGGTGTATTGGTAACTGGGTATCTCGCTCGTAGAATCCTGATAGCTGAGTGTTATGATGTCTGTTGTTGAATAAGGTTTGAAATTTTGCTGTGAGTGCTAAACTGATGATGTTCTTTGCGTAAGGTGAATCAAGACATTGCTTCTGTTGTGTTATGCTGCCTTAAACTTGGTGGTAGACATCTGTGCATTATCAAGTGACCATAGTACAAGTTTCCCCCTCTGATAGTTAAACTTTTGTAAGACGAATGTTAAGTGTTGTGCTGTGACGGCAGGCCACAGCTGTTTCTCTTAAGATCTTGTTTCTGTCGCTCGGTGGGACTTTGCCCTAGATCTTTCTCTCCAAGTAATATCACTTGATGATTTCCATGAATGCACTTTACCTGGTTGCATTTTTATTTTTCACAGGTCTCTCAGGGACACCAAGATGTCTCAATTCTTCAGTAATGACTTTTCACAAGAGAGATGGCGGAAGGCTGCTTTGAAAAATGCTTATGCGTTACTGGGGAAGCAGCGATTCCAGCATGCTGCTGCGTTCTTTTTGCTTGGAAGTGCGCTGTGGGATGCTGTGCAGGTCTGAAGAAATGATATTGTTTGTCCTTATGACAGATCCAATTAGGGAAAAAGTGTTGAACCTTGAATCAATGCAATGCATTTTTAACTAAATATAGGATGGCCACTCTCCTAGAATCTGATAGATATCCCTAGAAACTCCTGGAATAGTTGTTAACCTCCTGATCATCCTAGAAATCGATGACTTTTGCTAGATTCCCTTGGATGTTTGCTGGATATTGAGTGACTAATAGATGTTTGAATTATCTAGGGCTCTTTCCTATGCTGTTGAGATTTTCTATGACTGAAGAAGTTTGTGAAATTTCATGTATTAGTGTTTATGTTGTCATTAGCCTGTTGTTAAAAGTTGTATGCACTTTTCTTTCAATGATTTAGTAGTTCAGTGGTAGCATTTTTTGACTCAATATTGTGTCTGTTTTGCTTCCTATTTCATCATGATGGCATCAATATGCACTCCTCTTAGTTCCCTTATCTTCTGCTGCCCTCTGAGGTCTGGTGTGTGCTCTATCAATCTGGGCTTTTTTGGGTTCCTCAGAACTGCAGATTCCGCCGCCGCCCCCTTCCCCCTCAGCTTTTGACTGCAATGAGCTATAAGCATGAAACTTGATGTGCAAGTTGGCCCATGTGTGAGGAACATTATGACATCAAGGTTGGTCCCAAATACTGCAGGTGGCAATGATGACATCATCATTTGTTCAGGTCATCCTTAGGAATTTATTCTTTTCCGGGTTACATCATCAGAGCATCACCGACAGTAGAAATTGGTGCAAACCACGTCCAAAACATCTGAAAGGCTATGAAAAGGGCAAAAATATGCCAGGCTCTAATCTAGGCCAAAAGAGCGTCCGGTCTTCGGACGCTGTGCCCTTTTCAGAGAAAAATATTCTTGTCCCACTTTTGTTAGAAAAGTCTCAAAAAACACAAAAAGTGTGGGGGGTTAAGTTGAGGAGCGTCCTGTCTCAATGACATGCACCCGTCTGCCAGAAACAAGTGCCCTTTCCCGGGCATTTTTTTTGTTTATGCACCATTCTACGGACATTTTTTGATTTTTCCACGCTATTCTACGGACATTTTCCAATGTTTCCACGCTATTCTACGGACCCATTTTTTATGTTTCCATGCTGTTCTACTGACAATTTTTATGTTTTCATACTGTTCTACGGACAATTTTCCGTGTCTCCACTGCTCTAGGGCCATTGATGTTTATTTGTTTGATGGAGGTATGCTATTCTAAAAGTATTTTTTGATGTTTCTTCACTAGTCTAAAAGTACTTATCAATGCCTCTACCTGATTGCATGATTATTTTTTGTCATTTCTTTACTATTCTCAAAGTAGTTTACGATTCTGTGTGTTGCTTCGTTGGGTCATAAGTAGTTTCGACTACTAAGCTCCTTTAGCCTCCTTTGAATGCTAAAAAATGATGCAAAAATCGTCTTGGATTCGTGACCTCTTTTCCTTACTATAAGTGAATTAGGAAGATCAGAAAATGGGAGGAAGGAGGTAGTGAATGAGAGATTTTTGTGATAGATTTCTCTTTCTGGGAATTCCTCTTTTCGCAAGTATTATGCAAAATGTTCATCATATGTAAAGTTTCAATGCTTTGAAAGAGCTTTCGTAATGTTCTAAATTAGAAGAGCTGCAGGTATTTATTCTAAATGAATTTTGGGGTGGCAGATCAGTGAAAAATGCAAAGCTTTTGCAATGCCCCTACTGCCCCAAAAAGTGCCCTTTTTCTGGTTCAGGTGCACTGCCCTAAATTTATAGATTAGAGCCTGAATGCCCTTTTGATGATCAAAGTTTCCTGTGAGTTCTCGACACAAAGCACCTCTTGTAGGCAACAGATGGTATATAAGTGAAATGTTTTTGCACCATGCACTAAACTCACCATGCTTCATAGCATTCGGTTTTGGGCTGTAGGTGCAGCGGTAAAACAGGTGATAGGAGGGTGGAATCTGCCCCCCCCCCCCCAGTAAGGGTAGGGTTAACACAAGGAAAGTGAAAGCATATTCCAAGATCTGACATTGAATCGGTAAATTTCAGAATGCATCAGGCCCTATAGTAAAAGAAAAAAGGATCCAAATATTGCATGCCACCCTTCTCAAAATCCACTGAAAGTGCCCTTTTTGGTAATATAAAGCTAATATCGACTGCAATTGGAGAAAACGTGACTATAATCTGCCCCTTTTTGCCCTTTTCAGACGTTGGCCCGTAATTGTAGAACCAAGCCTGGTATCTGTAACTGAGGAGGCGGCATTTGAAAGATACAAAAATTTTTCCACATCATATTGAATGCATGGTAGTTTATATCAATGATCTCTCTTGTAGAAGACTTTTTTGTTGCTCAAAATGCACGATTATTGTAATTGGACATGTTGATCAATCCTATGAGAGACTTTGTGCTTGCATGTGCTCTTGATTTGCTACGAATCGCTCTGCAATCAAATGTAAGCATTGATGCATGTATGTATTCAGCGATCTTTTTACAGGTTTTAATTACCAAGTTTTCATGAATTGAATTCATGTGATCATTTTACTATGCTTTTCTAGGTTTGCATCACTCGACTCCACGACATCCAGTTAGCGATCACTATAGCAAGGCTATATGAAAGTGATGTGTCAAGTTCAGCCTCATTTCATCGTATCCTGTGTAAATTTATAATGGGATATCAGGAAGAACCTCCGCTACCAGGTGAATTACTATTACAGCTTGAGACTGGTTGGACTTGGCAATGACTGATTTTTTCAGTCTTTTTTCAAAGTCTCATTGCTCGGAAAGCAAATACGCTGAATTAATACCTATTTTGTGCCTATCAAGTTAAAATGTATCCCAACGCTGGTTATGTTTCTAATGAACACGAAATTTGTCTTAAATGCATACCTTCTCACCTTCTCTTTGTGAAATTTGTCCAGCATTTGAATGAGGTTGTTGTCAAAACATAGACATTCAAACTGAAGAAGTTGCATGAACTGGATAGAATTAATCTATGAGATTTCATGGCCTATTCTAGAATTTCTGGGCAGGGTCGGGAATTGGTCAAAAAAGGCACTTTTGTATCAAATTTCCTTCCTTCTACTTTTTGCCAAGATCTAAGAAGGGCAGCATCTGATATTCGGACCCTTTTTTGTTCTAGAATAGGGCATGGATTTATGCATTGTGTGAGCCATCAGTATAGTTCAAGTCGAACCTTGCAAACAGCTTCTCCTTACATAGCTCTATGCTGTACCTTTTGCGTGCATATGAGGAAGTGAATTTGGAATGCATGTATAATTGCTCTTTCTAGACGGTATTTGAAAGTTGTCTTGGAGCATGCTGTTCGTCCTGACCATGACCTTGTATGAACACTACATACCTATGTTTTTCTAGTTGTGTGAATCTTTCTTTTTCGTTGGCAGATCCGTTCTTACAAAGTATCTCCTGCTGGATCTTGAAAGA
>JAOBRC010801781.1:0-10010 GCA_027575255.1 Scolionema suvaense | reverse complement strand
TCCAAGATAGCCACCTTTCTGACCGGTGGGGTTTTTAGGCTTGACAATACAGACATAAAGGAAGCTTTTTAAAAAAAATCCAGCTTTGTAACAATTATTTCCTACTTCGCTCCCTCAACTGCCGGACTATTGAGTATCTTCAGCGTGATAAATCAATGAAGACATTCTGCGAACTGTTGGTATTTGAACAGGCATATATATATGTAGGTGCACTCTGTCCACATATGTGGACATTAAAACTGATAAGAGAGAAAACAGAAATACTTGCTTCGAATCTGCATTTTTAACATCCTTTGAACAAATATATAAAAATCCTAAGTGCGCTAAAATAGTTACGACCGTTAGTCTGCAGAGTACATTTGGAACGCAGCATATTCACTTACATGAACTCTTAAGAATGTTGTTTTTCTGGTGTAGTTGCAAGCTTGCTAGCTACTTATAGCTACCTATATGCAGTGCCCTTCATTTTGCTGTAACGGGAAACCATGACTTGATCAAGAAATTCCTATATACTCAACAAGAAAAAGAATTTAGCTTCCCCAGGAACGTTTCTGCCAGGAAGTGTCCGTTTACTTAGACCCATCTCTTTTTCACTGCATACAAGTTTAATAAACAGGAACTTGGTACCTGATCTTCTAAGCTGCGAAAGTACAGCATAGTGAAAAGACAACAGCCCATCACACGAAGGCGGAATGTTAGCTATAAGCCAACTGTTTGTTTGATTGGCCCACAATGAAAATGCTCTGTTATGATTGTCAGTTCAGAATCATGGAGAAACCTACTCTGAAATGAATCTTATCCTTTTTCTATTGCATTCTTCCTTCATTGTTATGAGCTCAGTTGGTCTGTTGTAAGGCAGAGCATATTTCGAGGATTTAGTAAATTGTTTTATTTGTCGCTATTACTGTGTTTCATCCTGGATGGCACATTCATCAAGACCAGCGCATGACATGTAAAAACATATGATTCTGACAAATCAGCACTTCAGTGTGTGGGTTTCTTCCGTAAGTTGCCTGCTCAAGTTACTGATTTACCAATAAGGTAACAGTTCCCCATTAAGGCTGTATCCAGCTTTTATTTAGGGAGACCCATTTTCGTTTTTTATCATAGACAAATTGAGCCAGCGTAGCTGGCAAGCTATACAGTAAGCTTTCTTGTTTGCAGATGCAAAAGTGTTGGACGACTGAACTAATTGCCGTTTACACCTACCTTGTACTCAGCTTGCCAAGGCAAAGCAAACTGCTGTATTTGATTTCCAAATCACACTGAGTTTGATTTAATGACGCCTGTGACGGATGAAATCGGGCAACCCGTACGTAGCCTGACTCCATTTTTTCTTGCCTCGATATACCAGCCAATGCCACTGTGCCCAACTTGATAAGAATCTGGTATGTAACAATTCTCGGTCAGTGGCTTTGAAAGTTTGTTTACATGGGTTACACCAAACTGCTTCGAAGCTTTGATGGCAACAAGCTTCCTGGATGCGATCATGCTGATAAAAAGGATCAAATGGAGGAATAAGAAAAGAACCTGCTCAATGAAATAAAACGCTTGCTGGTCCTATCATGAGTTGAGTGAGCTATTGCCGCAAACAAGTCGTTTTGGGTTAAAGTCAACTTGTTTTTGTAAGCAGCCAGTGGACAGGCAGTATGTGAGATGTTGCGAAGAGAGAATGTGTAGTCTGACTTTTGGTTTGAAATATATCTTGAAGAATGTTGTTTCAGGCCATGAATTAGTAGTACTTTTCGGATCATGATTGCACGGAAGCAACAGTTTGTTTAGGAAGGTGTTAGCAGTATTTTTTTATGCAATAAAGTTTTTAGGATTAATAATTTGCTGACCGGTCCTTCCGTCACAAGCATCTTCAAAACCGTAGATGCTGCAATAAATTGCACTGGCCAGCATTGAATTGCAATGACACACTGAAAAACAGCCTTGCTATTAATTGCATAAATATATTTCATATTGCACTTGTGTCTCATCCGTTTTATTTTTGAAAAAAATCACGTCAGAGTTTGGGCGTAGTAGGCTAATTGCGTTTGGGTGCAAATGCCGATATACCAGTCGTAAAAGTGTTCTGGATACAGCCCTGTCCATATCAGCAACTGTGAGCTATTGATACGTATAGACATCTACCGCCTACCTATGTAACCTGAGACCAGATCATCCCATTCCCCTGTTCTTCGGATCTGAAAATGAGTCGCACCTTGGCGACTTACATCTATGCCACTGACCAATTTGGGGGTAATATTTGGTAAAGATACTGAAAGAGTCTACTTGATAAAAAAAATCGTAATTCATAAATTTCATGATGTAAAGAAAATCATGCTCTAACAAACAGTACAAGTTCTACTCCAAAAGATCACGCCGTTCACTCACAATCCCCTTTCAAAGATCTGACATTTGGCATCCTATTGCGCTTTCACACAATTCTTTTGCCAACCTGTACTCACATTGTCAATGAGTGGTGATTGCCATAAACAATCACGGATGAAGATCGTGATGACTCTTATTGTTGTGCAAAACAATGGTGTGGTTATCTGAATAGGACTTTCAGAGAGTATTATCTCAGAACAACTGACTGGTGAAATTTTGTGACCTGTGCCTGCATATTTTGAGCTATAACTTCATTGAAGACGAACGTGAAATATCACAATTGCCTTAAATGTAAGGAGGAGGATCTCCAAAATCATGTCTCGAAGTTTTAAGTTCATGTTAAGTCTGGTTTTGGTGTTACACACCCTTTAAGTTAACTTAATTTAGAGAACAAAAGTTAGACATAAAAAATTTAAGACGCAGTTATGTTGTCCAATTTATACTGAATCCGATGAAATTAAAATCATTTGCTGCGAATAAAGAGTGAGGGAATTAAAGTCAAAATAAGGGAATTGGTTGTCAAATGAAGTTACGTGACACGGAAGAACAAAGGAAGTATAGAATTTAAATTTCTTTTGCCGAATAAACAAAACTAATCCCTACAATTTCACATGAGTAACTGAAAAGGATCTGAAACCATTAGTGATTTTTTTATTTTGAGTGGTTTGAGACACGCATTCCGAAACCCTCTCTAATTCGGTAAGGGTTTAAGCAGAGTGAATAATGCAGTAATTTGTCACGTATGTAGTTATGCACATCGAAATTGCTTAAAAGTTTCGAAGGCATTGGAGAGCGTGCAATGATTAAAGTTGGTAGAGCTTGGATTTGTTACAGAAGCAAAGAAATATGCAAAAGTGTTTTGGGATTCATAGACCGTAAAGCAAATCTTTCCCCCATCAATAATGGTTTTTAAGCATGAACAACAGAATATCCAACCCGAAGAGTACAGTAGCTACTCGCTCATAGTAACCATGTTCTTGGACAGGAAATAGGTCAGCAGCCCCCTGGATATGCAAAGAAAGAGGACCAGGTCCCAGGGTTTCATGAAGTGGGAGAAAAGGGGTGCCCTCCATGATGCCAAAATGACCAATACTCCAGCCTCTCCCTCACATTTTACCCATTTTTCTCTTTTTAACACTAGTTTTGTCGTATTTATAAGATTTTGTCTGCACTAGGGAATGAAGTCATTTATGTTTAAATAAAATAATCATTATTTTTTGGCTTCGTTTGCATTTGCAACACACTACATCGTGACTGTCTCTTGTTTTTCTACTGCAGTATTATGGATGGTTTACGTATATAACCGGCTTTCGCTTTGGATTTTAAGGAAATGCTGTCCCTACATACATTGATGGGCTACAGGATTGCATCTCAGGTTACTGTACATCTACATATACCTTTAACTAGCTGGGGTAGCTTTGAATCAATTCTTTCCGTATCCTATAAAAGATGCTCCACCTTCACGCAGTGAGCCTGCTGTCTAGCTATATATTTGTTGCACTAAGGTGATCTTGTGTAGAGCACAGAGATCAAGGGCAACAGGGCCCGTATTGTAGTGCGTAATAACTGGTCCCGAATACCTACTCTCCAGACCCTGAAATAGCAGCCAATCATTAGTCAAAATCTGACAGCCTGACATATTTTGCTCTTTGATCAGCAAGAACATCCCTCGGTAAGCTTGACCGGCAAGAAGTGGAGAAGAAAGCGCATGTTTACAGTCAACTTTAGAAATCAATCCTGCAAAACAAGATATCCTTAAAGAAATAGCTAGAAAGAGTAGCTGCCTACCTGCAATTTCTCAGCGATTCACAATATGCTTCTGTTTTTGAAACCGAAACATCGTGTGGTCAGCCTCAAAGTTTGTAACTTGTAACTAACAATCTGAACATATTTTTAAATCAATCTGCATGCTCAATAAATACCTCGTTTGCCTTGAATTGAAAGGCGACGCTTTTTCGATCCACAATACAATACAAGAGCAACGTGCTCGTCGACGCTTTTATGTCGCCGCCATTTTCGATGGGTCTTCTCTTCTGTTATGGTGGCTGTCATGCACGTCTTCATTCACGGCTTCCATTAGTCCGAAATTTAAAATGCGTGATCTGAGAGGTTTTATTTCTGATATCGTTTGAGAGAACCAACAAACTCTGGCTTGGGTCATGTTACTTGGATATGCAGAAAATCGCACGGGAGTTAGCTTACTTGAAGCTGTTTTCATAGGGATCAGAAAAATGGAAGTATTTTCTCGTTCCCAGCCATTGCAAATTTGGCTCCACAAACGGTCAGACACTTGTGCAGACCATAATTGAGATAGATTTGATATGCCATCTCAATCTCGGAACGAGAGTTTCAAGTTGGTTAGTTGTATCAAGAAAGAGGTCTTTCAAATCTGCACGCGCCTAACTATTGTTTCCGCACTGGTAATGGCTAATGTTTCCCATTATGCGATCCTTATTTGTTCTAGCGCATAATAAAGTAATTGGGACTTATTCGTCTAGTCCTCCGATCATGGTGTGGATTACCACGCGAGTCTATGAAGGTTCAAGAAGCACTGGAGAGCTCGTTGCATCCAATTATATGTATCACATCGATGTCTCTCTAATTTGACAAGATTCTGCACTTGACAAAAAGTTATATTTCTCTTTCAACTCAAACATTTGTGTTTCCGACTGCACTCAAAGATTCTCTTTGTCTTTTTTCCATACGCATGTCTGCCCGCACTTGGCGATACTACGAAAAATTATTCATAAACTCGGACGATTTTGATTACATCACTGGATTCTTGACAAAAGGTCTATCTTGGATTGGTCAATTGATAAGTAACCCACAGTTTGTGCAAAGTTCGTCTTGTGTAGACGAGTATAGTCCATTCTCACTTCAACACATTCATCGCGCAGCAACTCTCATCTGATATACAACTGCACTCACATGGGTGAAGGAAGAGTTGGTTTGACAATTTCGAGACTATATATGAGTTAGAAGCGATTATTTCTAGTCTACTTCTTGTGTGGCTTGGGTTGATACTGGAAATCGGAAAAAGAGTGTGTTTTTTTCTGCTTTATATGATCATTAGGAAGAGTGCTACAGGGATATTGATGTTTCCTTCAGGTTTAGAGCACGCGCAGTTCTTTGTCTGCACAGAGTATATTCATGTTAAACTCGATGTTATCAAAATCGAAAAATCTTTTTGTCTGCATGCTCAGGGGCATATATTTACTACCGTTAGCAGTGATTTGGTTAAGAGTTGAATTTGCTATCGCAGTTTCATACTGCAAGACTTTGTTGTAGGATATTCTGTATCGAACCCAGAATCTGATCCAATATCTGCTGTACTGATGAAGATATAAGCCAATCCCAACGTGTTTGAAGGTGTGATTCTAATGTTTCATCGATAAGTACCTCATTTGACGGGCAGTCAGTATGTTGTGAGATAAGTTGTTACCTATCGTACCAACTATTTTTTCGAAGCTCTCCTTCTTTTCGGGGAAATCACCATCACCATCGATAACGAGTCTCAAAAATGATCCTAAGAATGTTGGGAGGAGTCCGCCAATCATATTTGCTTCAGATCTTATGCTTTTCAGGGTTTTCTTTCTCAGCTGAACACTTCCGTGTACGTTTGATGTCTCCTTTCTGAAAATACTGTTACAGCCAATGCCTCAGATAACATCCTTAACAAAAAACAAGGAAGATTTCCCTTTATGTGCCAAAAGTTGGATGCCTGCACATGTTTTATGGAGCTCTAGGATTCGTCAAAAACATTCTTTTTTGGATCATCAAGGAGGTAGAAGGGGATCATGCACCAATTTCTTTTGGCAAACAACGAATCGATAATCACAAGTGGAGTCAAGGACGTCATTTTTTTAACCAGTTTTATGCATCTACCTTAGGAGAACTTGTTCGGACTCTTACACCAGTACACGAAACAAAATTAATGATTTGAAATTTTCGTTACAATTCCTCGCTGTTATGTGCGAGTATGGAGTAGTTCATTTTTTTGCACGAGAAGTCGCTGAAGCAACGATGGTCTTTCTTATTCATTTTCAATGTGTAACATAACGTTACGTCCAGTATTTTACTGTATCTGTTTAAATAATGAATTTAAATGTTAAACTTCTAAAACTTCTTGACTTCTGGGAAATTTACTTGTAAACTCTTGTATCTCGAGATTAGCTGACGGAGATGCGAATTTGCATCGGCTTCTCTTGAGCTACCAAAAATAGTTCTTTTCTGAGAATGGAAGATATTGAATTTCTCATGATGGTGCTATTGATGTCATCCATAACGACGTCACCAAGCAAATTTCAGATATCTCTCAAGTTTGATCCTCTTACTCTTCAGCATCAAGAGATTTTAATAAGGCCTAAGAAACGGCAAAATTTTGGATTTCTCCCCTGTTTTTTGGGCCCCCCTGCTGCACGAAATTAATTTATATTAGACGTTTTCTGAAAGAGCTCATTAGAAGCAATCAATTAACATAAAATTAATGAAAGTAGTTGAACAGAATTTAAATAAGAGCTAAAAAACCGAAAATTTAACGAAAAATGGCATTGTCCCTTGTCAGAAAATTGCGTCGTGACACCCACCTGTTACTAATACGATGGCCAAAATTGCACTAAAAGATATGCGTGTAAATTATGTTCACGCTTGCAAAAATATTTAGCTATAGCTTCAGCCGTTTTTTTCCCAGTAGAAAGTATTAGACTAGGGGGAAACCACACCCTCCTTTGATATGTTAACCGTTAAAAACGTCCAAAAATTGACGTCTAAAAACGACGTCATTACGCTGTCGGACTTCTTTCCCACAAAGTGTACTCATGATTTTTGAAATCCTCGATAAATTTTACACAAGACACACCCCTTGTGCAAAAATAAACACGCAAGGCCAACGGGACTGATTTTTGCGATATATGCCACCGGGCTATTTCCCAAAGCACGTTCTGGGTGTTAACCCATGATCACCACAGGATTTATAATGTCTACAACGGTCCACCATCGATTGAAATAAAGTCCAAAGGAGAACGTTAGTCCGACCACCAAAGTGAAAGCACAACTACATCATGGCGATTCTTCATACCGCGACATAACCGATCAGTGGACGTTGCAAGTCAACAATTGAAACTTGTGATCGAAGAAATGCCTCTTACTTGTCAAACGAATCGCAGGAGAATAAGGAGTCATCTATTCAGTTGATTTCTACAGTGTGGAAACAAAGAAGCTGAAATATATTCTTTTAAGTGAAACCCACTTAAACGTGTTTTGGTAATAATAATAGTATCGCAATTTTCCACCATGCCAAATCATGAGCAGTCACTGGACTCCAGGACCAAGATAGAAATAAATTCTCCAAGCAATCTGTTGAGTTTTTCTTTTTATATATATATATATATATTTGTAAGTGGGATAATAGAGCAGAATTGTTGTTAGTATAATTTCTGCTCTTGCCGGTATTGGCTACCTAACATTTCTTGCTTGTACTTTTGTGCTGGCCATCTTTGGATGGTAACCCTGTAGCAAGCGCTGGCCATTTTACTGGTAGGTGTATTGACAAGAAAGTTTCACTGGTGAGCCTTTTTAACAAGAGGTATCTTGCATTCCACCAAAATCTTTTTAATGGTGTATGTTGAATTTTTGTCGGATCCGTGCTATCAACGATCTGGCTGGTGCTATTAGCCATTGACTTTATTTATTATCTTTCCGTACTATTGACAATCCACAATTAAACTTTTCCAATCATTTTGACTTACGCTCGCAACTTGTCCATTGATTGTCGTGGAACGTAAATGAGACAAAAATAATTATGTAGAACCAGAAAGTTTTGATTCAAGTGTTGCTTTTTCTCTGCTTTTGTTTTACTTTTTCTGCAGAGTCAAGACAAAAATGGAAAAAATGTGTTCTTCAAAAATGAAGAAGCAGAGATCTTTGACACACTGAAATATTGTAAATCAATTTCTGGCATATCACGGACGATGCTTGGCACAGTGCAGACATCAAAGTTTGAATCTCGACTTGACTGCTAAAATCTCTGGACAAAAGTCGGTAAATCCAAAAACCTACTAATACAAATACGGAGCAAAAGAGCAAAGCAAAGCGAAAAAAAGAATTAAGGAGGACGGTTGACAGCAGAGTGAAAAAAATATTTTGCTCTTTTTCTTTTCTTCTCCTTGTGTTGATCTAGACATACCTGGGTCTAGCAGTAATGTTTGTTGCCATTTTGTTTCACTTGCAGTACTAGTCAATATTCCTTTAACCTATTTTGTTTGCAATCAGTGTTATTAATGCACTGCGTCTCAGTGAGGCATTGCGTATGTGTACTTCTCCGTTACATGGAGACTTTGAGTATTAATTTTGACCTTTCAGAAAATATAATATTTCTTGATAGCCGATTGCACAGTTTCATTCATATTCATAATTGAACATGGGATCTATGTGTTCCAATAAACTTTTACAGTATGCTAATTCTATCTATAAGGAGACTTTACCTGTAAAGAACGTGAAAATATACAGTGGTCACTCAAGTTTTTAAGAGCTTTTGGTATATTTGCATTGTTCGTCCTACAATACGTCTTCAGCCTTGGTGCCGAATTTGAGGCCAGTGCTACTGATTAAATAGCATTTCTAGCACGATTACCAGCTGGGTCACGCCCTGCATGCTGTGGTTTTTAAGCGTTAGATGTCTTCATAAATTTTATGCATTTGGCTTAAAAATCACAGTTTTTAACAATTAGTGGAGGATGAGCTACCAGGGAGGTCGATTTTCTCCCTCTCCCCAACCTGAGTAAGGTTAGCATATGTCAGTTGTGCGTCAACTCAAGACGAGAAATTAATCAATACGAAAGCAAATGTTAATATTCTTTTTGTTTGGTACGCAAACAACATGTGAAAAACAAATACATATGGTATACAATAGAATAAAGAGCTACAAACATGAGATACCATTTCTCGAACAGATTTAAATCACTCCACTCTTCCATCACTCGGTAAAACATGAGAAAATTTACAGGAATTCGGATTACGACATACAATACGGTCATCGTCCTGCGATTCAGTTGAAACCAGACAGAATTTGCAAGATTTGCGTTGATTAGCAGGGCACGAACCATGGCAAACATGGTCAGGATTTCATTGAGAAACATCATAGCTATATTCCCATGATATCTTTCGAACAATACTGAATAGAAAAGACCAATCCATAGCTGGAAAAAGAAGAACTAACTATTACTCCCGTGACACAATAAAATTAATTCTCAAACCTCCAAGATTTCTGAATTGAAAAATTTCCCAAACTAACCAGATTAATGATGGAGAGGATTATCTCACCCCTTAGCTCTCAAACGAATTTGGGTTTGATTCTCCCTTTCACTTAACTTGTATGGCATACGGGAAAGGGCAACCACTAAAGGTGGGTATGACAACCAAAATTCCATAAATATGAGTCTACTCTTGTCTCATGTTGCATAAAAGTTGCTAAAAAGTACCAAAGGCACATTTTCAAACCGGAAAGCGATTTCAGCTGTACTTAAAACTAGCCCAAATTTTTCTTGTGGAGCAAAGCTTGGTGGTGTGAAAGGTAGTCAGTATATCATGATGTATTATTAAACATGGGGCAGTGTTCAATTTGGGGGCCGCAGGCC
>JAOBRC010801670.1:0-10010 GCA_027575255.1 Scolionema suvaense | reverse complement strand
CACTCTTCTTTCTACAAAAGCAATTTTATAAGAATACGAGCCTGAATTTTGCCATAAAATTAAGAACAATTTAAGAACAAACCGAGGTTGAGCTTCATCACAAACGTTAAGAGCAGCAACACAAATCAAGATGATCAAATTTTGTAATACAGCTAAAACTTTACCAGGGCAAGATGGACTCAAATATCAATAATTTTCTATGGTTTGATAGATCATTCGTTTGTGAAGAAAATAATTCTATGTCAGAGATGGCCATTCTTCAAACCAGTACTGTCTTGAGAAGTAAAGAACAAAGTAAAAACAATTCAGGCCGAAAATCCGAAAAAAGATTGAGAACATCGAGCATCAGCTCAAATTTACTGGTTCTTATAAAAAAGAGCGTATGCCACATGCCTCGAAGAGAACGCCACAATAGCAATAAATTACGATATAAATAAGTCTATCAACAGTATAAAAATCACGCTAAAATCTCGATGAAAATCAATACCTTAGTGTATATACAAATCTACATGCACATCTTTCAATATCAACAACATCAGCATTTAAAAGAAAACCTCTGATCAATCGAGCCACGTCAAATAGCTGTTTCTGGACTAACAGGTTTAAGAAGGTTTTTTCTCAGTTAACAAATGAAATGTGACATCTATGCGCTTACTTGCATTCCAAATATTCTTATTGCTTTATTCGGACGAAGTCGCGCGGTCAAAACCTTGCAAAAAGTTTTGGATAAACTTTCGCGAATCGGTAAATCATAAAGAATTCACGAGATAAACTTTTGCAAAAAGAAAAGAAATTGGCTTATGTTAAATTTTGTTGCAATGAGGATCCAAAGAAAATGAATATTGGACTGGATAAACTTTCGCGAAATCGTCTTTTGGAAAAAAAATCGTGAGAAAAATGTTCCGCGTACGGACCTTCCCGACCATTTTCGCGAGATAAACTTTCGCGAAATAGACCCAAACACGCGAAATTCGCGAAAGTTTCTCTCCCGAAGGTTTCTCCAAATAAAGTTGCGTTTGGAAACTTCATCTTGACAAACAGAGATTAATAGCTACCGTTAACTTTGATGCTGTGCTGTTGTTTTTTTTTGACACTGAACATGTTCTTGGACCCCAAAAATGATTCGTGCAAAGAATTTCGAGATTTGCAATATTCCCAACTCCTCCTCGCTTTCTAAGATCCATCCGGTCGGACCCCCTACTTATAAGAACCTGAGAGCAAAGAAATAAATCTACAAGTTTCTCCAAACTAACAAACCAACAGCGAGCAAAACTATCTTTACACCAATATTTGCATATCATCCTCTTCTCCCACATACAAACAAATCGTCCTACTTACATCATCACGCCTATCTATGATTAAATTTTGCCTGCAAAATATATATCAGTAGAAATCACACTATATACATCAGATACGTCACGCTAAATTTGCCATACTAGCGTAGACTAGACTAGTCATCACGATCCGTCCGGTTTTTAAACGAGAGCCTTAAGTGTGACATCAAGACTAATACCCTGAAATAAATTACACATTATAAAAGCATAACGCTTATAAGCATATTGAGGCTGAGATTTTTGAAAAAAATTAAGTATGATTTAAGCACACACCAAGGCTGGGAATGAGGTTCACTAGTAATTACTCTCTTCTGGTTTTGCAAAACTTACTTAATAGCTGTTACACATAGTTTTACGGGACCATTTCAACAGTTTCTAAATGCTGAGCTATATAATAGCAAATTTCGGAACTTTTTGTTTCACAATCATCTTTCAGTGTCAGAGAAACTATATTGTCGTGATTCAAAACTCCAACAAATTAAGTATATGGTAAGCATAAATGGACCCTGAAATCACGAAAAAGTTAAGTCTACTTCAGGCAGAGCTGAAATTACCTGATGCTTATAAAAAAAGGTGTACATACAAGGTGTTTCTTCAAAGAAAAGCAACTTGAAAAGTTCTATTATCGTGACGTCACGAACTTTGGACAAGTACCCACCCAACCATCATCCACCTCCCTCGGTTTTCATCACAGACGTACATGTTTTTTTATAAGCATATTGATTTTCAAGATCAGGCTCGGATATGTTAAAGGTTCTGTGAAATTTAAGCTCGAAATATGCTAAGTGTATGCTTATTCAAACCTGAAATTCTTTTTCTAGTAAGTCATCCGTTTCTTGTTTATGCAACAATAACAAGCAAATAGACTCTATCTCCTGTCATTTTCTAGGATAAGAGCATATGCCAGGAAACTTCACATGGAATGGGAAAAAATCCATTAACTTCGTTAAATAATTTGACGAGGATATAGGTTTTAAGTTAAGTATTTTTTTACTTGAGGCTGGGAAATATGCTTACCATATGCTAATCATTTGGCTAAAGCCGAGCCTAGATATGCTTATAAGCGTTATGCTTATAAAAAAAACATGTAACTACTAAATGCTCTCTAATTTCATCCTTAGGGAAATCTAGTCCACAGACCATAGGAGCATGACCTGGCAACCTGTTTCTTAGTTGATACACTCGTTTGTTTACACATGCCAGATACAGGAGCAGCACTTCACAGGTTGATAGCAGACTCCTCGTCGTTCCTTCCGATTCAACACCGCTCCAGGCCAGAAATAATTCACAAACCAGAAGGGAATAACCATCACGATGAACACTAAAAAAAGAGGGAATCACCATCACGATGAACACTGAAAAAGGGAATCACCATCACAATGAACACTAAAAAGAGGGGAATCACCATCACGGTGAACACTGAAAAAGAGGGAATCACCATCAGACTAAATCGTGAAAACGGAAATCACTATCGCAATAAGACATTACTAGGGAATCATCATCAGAATGAACAATGAAAAGATGAATTACTATCAAAGGAACCAATAAAAAGGGAAATCTCCACCAAAATTGAAGGTGAGGAGGGGAAATCGCTATTAGAATAAACTGTGAACAGGGAATCACCATCTCAGAAAATAACTGAGAAGGGTAATCGCTATCACAGTGAACAATCAAAAAAGGAATCACCTTCACTTGCATAGATACTGAATAGAGAAACGATTACAGTTCAGAAGTTGTTTTGAGGAATCATGTTTTCAAAACAGTATGCAGCTACCATATACAGTGGAAGGTAAATATCCAGGAACATGTCGTGTACAAAGATCAGTTCTCCTATCACGAAATCCAAAGATTCAGCCATTTCCCTACTTTTACAGCCGCTATTCTGCCAGAATCGGGACTTATGTTTCCGCTTATTTTTTCGGTCTAAACGTAGCCCAGATAAAAGTCTAACAAAGATAGAGCAATACTTTCCTCTGACAGCCACACTCGTAGCATGAAGAGCAAACAGGGGAATCAAAAGAACCATCTGCTTCCGCAGAGCCGGAAGCCTCCCTATTCCTAGCAATAGTCACAATTTTTCGTTCAATTTTTCTTTTCACTAACATGTCAGAGAAGGGGGCATATTACTTGCTTCTCAAACTGCAGCAAATAACTCTAGCATCTTTAAACCTCTTTCTTGAGCAGAATTTCCAGTGATTCAGAAGTAAACGACAATGGCACGTGAATAAGCCAACCTACCACAACACGACAAGTAACGCAATATCAGGAATTTTGCAACCAAACAGCTATCAGTTCATTGAAGATGGCTGGTGCAGATCGAATCATGGTCAACGGAGTTACAGCTAAACCCTCAACTACTTCATGCAAATCTTTCGTGATGAGCAGCGATTTATGAGCAGTTTAACAGGCACTCGTTATGTTGGTTTTTTCGACATGGCCTATGAGCAAAACTTGTCGATTGGTGGCTGCGAAAGTCGTGAAATGTTGATTTCTTTTTCTTGAAATTTAAGGATTTCTTGATATCCTCCTGTAGTCAACGTGCTAACGCTATTTGGACTGGCTTTTTGGTGCACCTCATACATGGGGGGAAGGGGGAGGAGGGGGGCGGATTTCGCCCCCCTCGATTTCAGGAACAGAAATAGCTACATCCTTGAAACTTAGTACACTGATAGATCTCTAGATAATGAACAAAACGATCACAAAGAATTGACCCAAAATTGCAGGTGGCAATGATGACGATATTATGAAATTTGGGAAACAATGAATTTCCTCAGATTTAGTATACCCTA
The DNA here is from genome assembly GCA_027575255.1 of Scolionema suvaense. Classification (NCBI taxonomy): domain Eukaryota; kingdom Metazoa; phylum Cnidaria; class Hydrozoa; order Limnomedusae; family Olindiidae; genus Scolionema; species Scolionema suvaense. The sequence goes on along the minus strand of JAOBRC010801670.1, from coordinate 5,887 downwards.
CACAAAGACCTGCAAACAGGTACCTATTGTCCAAAACACCTCCCTAACCATTCCGAATACCATTTTCCTGATTACTATGTAATCTCTAGGAGCAGTAATGAGTACAACATATCTTTATACAATTTTCAGAGAGAAAAAAAGGCTAGTTTCTCACCAATCACCTGAAGCAATAGGGCTCTCACAGACCATGGGTCACCTGTGTAGAAATTTTTTGTGCCCAAAATGTTGTGAAATTAATTATACAAAAACTCGCCTGGTTCCGTGGTGACTCACAATGGGGTTTAGCAGCAACAAGCAATAATGTAGCACAGGGAAAAAAGGGGGGAAAGAATCCGCCCCCAGTGCGATTAGGGTTAAAAGAAGTAAGCACTCAGCTATAAACAGCACTAGTTAATCAACACCACAATTTGACAAGAAACAACAAAAAGAACTGAGCACCAGCAGGTTGCGCTCAGAGCAACAGATGTTTATAAAAAGAGATGCAAGTAGCAGACAAGCTGTAGGATCAGTAATTGCTACCGGAAGACATTGGATTTTACAACAAGAGTAAACACAATAACAAATATGGTCCACGAGATCACTATAAGAAATAAAACAGAGAAATAACGCAAAGAAATAAAACAGTGGCGTAGCTAACATAGGGAGCACTTTGGAGCCCAGGGGTAGCCCTAAATTTCAAATTTAGGTTTGGTGCAGCCAGGATTTTCCTTCTGCGTGCCCCAACTGGAAGATGCTCATAATTTCTTCGATAACTCATAAACAGCAAACACATACAAAAATCAATACTGTTTAATATTCCTTTGAGCTATCGATATCACAGCTGCAATAAAGAATTTCGATTCAATATTGTGTTGTTTTTGTCTCCCTGCAAGCGGGCAACAATATTTTGAGTCGGGCACCCAAAATCTGGTAACTAGGTTACCCTCCTCGAAACATGTTCCAACACTGCAAAGAACATTTAAAACTATACATACGTCCTGCAACGAATGCGAAAATGCCAAATGACAGAGACAAGGTGTATAGAGCCGGTGTGGAGTTGTCCTGAAAAGTGAAAATTCAAGAGATTCATGCTCAACGTTAATCACCAGAAACGACAAACTTTTTTACCCTACGAAAAAGCATGAGAATCATATAAAGATCATACACTACATTTTGTACAAATTGAGATGCAAGAAGATACAAAAAGCTAGATTGTTAACTGTATAGACTAACTGCTTGAGACAAAAAGTTTCATCAAGCAAAACGAAAAATATGCTTCACATCCCCTAAAACTAGATTACAATCAATGTAACAGAGACAATTTACAGCACTGAGCTGGCAATCTTAAAAAAATTGCTTCTCATGACATTTGACATCTGCAGAGAAGAAAGAAATTTGCAGACGACAGGGCACATTCCAGGTTACAAGGGCACTATGTGATTCTTCACCAAAACAGCATTTTAAATATCATGTTTATCACAAAATGGTCACAACTAAAGACCAATACTGTTGCTTAAAATACACAAAGCATTGAGTGCTAATAGCCTGTAAACAGAGAGTAAATAATGGCCTGCACACTGCTCCGCTTTCACAATGGCCGCTGTACAATCAGATGACGAGGCCTGTAGTGAATACAACGATACTTGATTAACTTACACAATCATTTGAATCCAGCGTCACCCCAAACTGGATCAAGCCGACAAGCAGCGAGAAAAAGCCAAAGAAATGAAATCCGATCTTCAACTTCCAAGGCACCGGTTCCATCATGGTAAACAGGAACGCGAACGCTGTAAAAAATGGAAGAACAAGTGATCATGGTAAACAGGAATGGGAACGCTGCAAAAAAGGGAAGAACAAGTGATCATGGGAAACATGGAAGTGAGGCTGCAAAAAAGGGAAGAACAAGTGATCATGGTAAACATGAAAGTGAAAAAGCTGTAAAAAAATAGAACAAGTGATCATGGGAAACATGGAAGTGAAAATGTTACGTAAAATAGAAGATTAACAAATCATCATGGAGAACAGCCAATCAAAATACTGGAAGCCAACAGCACCTAAAAAATTAATAGGCAGGGCATATTCTAGAAGGGCAGGGTGTGCATTCAATTTCCAGAATTGGGGACCTTTTTCCATCTTTTTCATAGGATTTTATTGTTTTGAACCTTGAAGGGCAGCCTCTTGCGTTCAATAGTCAACAGAAACATGGGGCTAAAATAACCCTTTGATAGGTCTTCATCTACGACGAAAGCTAGTTATAATGAGGAACCCAATAGCAGCTGCAGGTGTTTCGCCTTGCTCGCAGACCCTTCAAGAAATACAATTTCCATGAATTTCTCACAGAGAGTGCTCACATTAGCAAGATAATGTGGTACGTTGACCTCACACATGTCATGCATACTAGATAGTCAGTATGATCCATTCAACACATTGCTGTGAGTCAAGAATAAAAAGCTTTTGTAGAAAATCACCAGCTCCAAAGGGTTTAGAACTGTGCAGAAATCTACAAGATTTGAGAATTTTCTTGTACAGCATCAGGGTTGGTGCTCACCAGTGTTTCGGTGCTTTTAACTTTTAAACGCCAGAGTCCTGTTATTGCTTAGACTGCTGTCCACGCGCTGTTTCGCCACGTTTTCTCAATTACTAAGATTTACTATCGGACTGCCTGGTTTAGACGTTGAATCAGCGAGACTACCGAAACAAGTTTGTTTACAAATTTCACGCATGCGCCAAATATTCAAGGACGAGATGTCAGCGCGGATCAAAATCTCAGGCGGCTGTCATCTGCTGTGTTCCTACGCCCTGGTAGATACGACGAAAATTAAAAGAAACCTATAATAACTTTGCTATAACTCATTAAGAATGATTGATTATACACTTTCGAGTTAGCTTGGGTATTCGATAGTAAGTCGATTGTAGAGCAAGTTTGCGATTCTGTTCTGCTTGTTGAGTGCTTGCTATGTTACCCGTTGTCTTGTCTGGTATACCGTTGTTGCAGTCAAAAAAACTGCTGATCAGCCAAGCTCGAAAGATCAACTTCAAGTCACTTTGAACAAACGTTTCTGTGATCCATGATTCTCATCGAGCATTCGCGCTCCCCTCTCCTATACTGACAATTCTTGCAGTTGCGGCTTTTACTGCTTGCTAATTTTGCATGAGAAATTGGTACTGCTGGTCACTGATAAGGAAATTGATTTCGATAATGATATTATTTATGGTGAAATTGATAACCGAGTTGAGTGTGAACAATATTAATCATGCCATGAGACAACATGCAGTCATTGCATGCAGAGTGGTTTGCTCCGTCCGTTTTGTTTATTTATGGAGCGAATTGTTTTGGTTCTGCCACACATGCGTAGTGGCAGCGGAGAGCAATAACGGGAGTCTTTAACTCTTAAGCCATGGTGGGAACATCAGAGAGTATAACGATAATCCAACAAACGCGCAGAAAACATTAAACCAGCAGATCAAAGAGTCTAGATCTTGGTGTTCAACTCGAAAACTAAAAATACTGATCAGGTACCAGCTAAGGACTCGTTGGCGTTTAACTGTGAATGTAGATAAACACATTCAAATGGCAGTGGGAAAATTGTTGACCATTGATGCTCTTTGATGCTGTATGGAATGCACAGCAGGCTGTAAGTGTTCGATCTCCATGTGTCAAAAGATAGCCGTATCGTGGAAGCCAAAAGCAGCTATAAATCTAAGTCTAATGCATCAAAAGTTAGCTCTCATACTGGCAAGCTATTTCTAAGTGTAAAGTATCTTTTTTTGGTATGGGAGAGCTGCAGTAAATGCACATTTCTATGAGACGAATAATGACTGTTTCAAACTAATTGGCCTAATTAGAAATAACCAATCCGATTGATCATCACATGGATCCTGCAATGACTCACAATACGCACCATCTGGTTCCGAATTGTAACAATCTTTGTGTGGTCTCTAATTGATTGCAGAACAATCTTTGTGTGGTCTCTAATTGATTGCAGAACAATCTTTGTGTGGTCTCTAATTGATTGCAGAACAATCTTTGTCTGGTCTCTAATTGGTTGCCGAACAATCTTTGTGCGGTCTCTAATTGATTGCGGAACAATCTTTGTCTGGTCTCTAATTGGTTGCGGAACAATCTTTGTCTGGTCTCTAACTGATTGCGGAACAATCTTTGTCTCTAATTGGTTGCGGAACAATCTTTGTGTGGTCTCTAATTGATTGCAGAACAATCTTTCTGCGGTCTCTAATTGGTTGCAGAACAATCTTTGCGCGGTCTCTAATTGATCGCAGAACAATACCTAGTCATACTATGGAAACCAAGAGCAATGCCAAATGTAACACTTGCATAAAAGTGGTGAGACAGACTCTATCTATACTTATGTCACAGCGGCAAAAATTTTTTTGTGTAAACAATTGCCAATTTAAACAATCACTGAGAAAATTTGTAAATTGCTAGACATTATGCCGGGACAATGAAGGAAACATACTCAAACAACTTTCTTCGCGGAAGGTATTTTTCCTTCGCAAAACACTTATATCCAAATGTTTTAAAAATGCAGGAAAGGATATTGCAAAATTTGGAATTAGGAAAAAACACAAATTTGACCTGTTATAAAATGAGTGCGCAACAATTGCCGAACAATTTTGGGGGTGATTTTCTGAAATTCATATAGATACGTTCCAGAGCCACCAAAAAAGTAGATTGTTTATAAAAAAAAGTGTGCAGACCCATATAAAAAGATAGTGCTTACCAATCATTGCAAATGTCATCACTATTGAAGTAACAAGTATGTTCAACAATGGTTGATTGCAATAGCGTGCACTTGAAGGCCTGCAAATGAAATAACAAGTATGTTCAACAATGGTTGATTGCAATAGCGTGCACTTGAAGCCCTGCAAATGAAGTAACAAGTATGTTCAACAGCGGTTGATTGCAATAGCATGCACTTGAAGGCCTGCAAATGAAGACAGCAATATTCACAGCCGCATTTCATTAAGATAGCAACAATACATGAACTGATTGTCACTCAAGAACCAGTGGGCTGCATATACATCTAATTATACCATAATGCCCTGCAAATAGGCACCCCGACATAAAGGTGCCTGCTCCGGAATCCACAATCAAGGGGAGTGTGCCTACAACCAGCTCTGGATGAGACAATAAAACACAAAATAATGCTCCTTATCTTCGCTTCACTCTTCTCAAATAATCTTCAGTGAGATTGTCACTTTATCACAACTTTACAAGTATATATGTGTGCTTCAAGATTGTTTAGCCTGTGTATTTTACAGTTTTCCAGCAATTTTACAAGACATGGTTGCTCCAGCCAGCATCACTATGGCGCAATACTTGTAAAGCTCTTGTCTAATGTGTAAAAAAATATCTACAGAAGCCATGTTCACCTTTGACCTATTCAGTGAAGATGCATTTGACATCTTAAACCGTGCAAAGATTTTCAGATTCCTGTTCTGTTAAATACATCAATGCAACTGGTTCATATCCTATGATTTCAGATCAACAGGACCACCAGTTGCATTGATGTATCAAACTATATAACATCATAGAGCCTTGGAAGCAGCAAATAACTAGCTCAAGAAGAAATCGCTCTCCAAGGGTTCACACTATATAACAGAACAGGAGGGGCACTCATTTGAGGGGGGCGCATTCAAGCCGGGGCGCTCATTACAAAAAAAAGGCAAAGTAAGTACTAGTAATAGTGAACATTTTAGAAAATCATTACGGATGTGTTCGCAAACCCCCTTATTACAAATATATCTGACTGGAGATCATTCTTCTCTCTGCTCTTGTTCATTACTATATCTATCTAGCTATCTGAGTGAGTGCCTATGCCCATCATACATTACAAATTTCCAAATGAGCGCCCCTTTCCTGGTTTGAGGGGGCGCTGATTTAAGCCGG
>JAOBRC010801559.1:0-10011 GCA_027575255.1 Scolionema suvaense | reverse complement strand
GATAGTGTGCGCCAATCAGAATACAGGGATTTTGACAGCACTTTGACGCGTCCAGATTTGGACGCAGAAATTTCCTGCGAGGATCTACCAAGCCCGGAATGAGCAGAGCAGCGCCGACACTAGGAGTAAGCAGCGTAGAGAGTGAGGGGCTTGGCACCCAGGTTACTTTCCCTGATAAAAAGGGAGCGAGTAGCTTCCTCCTATTGTTGGTCTCTCGAGTGATATCACGCTGTGTAAAACCAAATGCTGGTTGTGTCTGTCATTACACCCCAGTGTATTGTTTGTATTCCATGTATGCCAAGCTGTTTATTAGTTACAAGTACCAGTGACTGATTGCCACCCGAAGCTGTATCCTACAGTACATGTTATAATATTTGACATTAATTAGATTTGATCAAACCCAATGCGGGCCAATAGTTTCCAACGTCGATTTTTCGAAGCACAATCCTAGAAATTTGTCACGATCTTAAAATGAAATCAAATCTTACAGTCATAGAGGAAACATTGCTGTCGTTGTAGGCATGTTTGGTAATCAACAAGTAGAAATAATTTCTATGTGCTTGCAGGCTTGTTTTCATCACCATCAAAACCTATGACAGTTTGCCTATAGTCTTGTTTGTCTTTGAGAATACTTCTCTGTCGTTGAGATAAATTGTGCCATATGAATGCGTTGGTGGCATTCAGATTTACTCCATTTTTGGAGACCAGTATAGTTTTACCGTTGGTAAAGAAACTGTGTCTCAAAATTTTACTAAGCAATGCTTCATATATGCTCTGTCGGCTTCCATACCGCAAGTTTCTCAGTTGCCGATTCATTAGAAATGAGCTGCAATTGGAAAGCAAAGTTTTCACTTGTTGAGTACAAGAATTCATCCTCTGTACTAAATTCTACTAAAATGCGTAGGCTAATCCCCTTGTCTTCCATGCATATTATAGCTCATTTAAAATGCAAGACTTAGCTTGTCCAGTATGCGGTTTGGGATACCAAGTGTTTTGAAGTATAGGAAGAAGTGTGATGCAAAGTAGATATGGCAATAGGGCTATGAAATCTACTTGAGGTATGGCAGTGCTGATGCAGTCGGCCAGAAAAAAAAATTTGAGCTACTGTTCCTTTAAATTTTTTTGCAACTAGAAATTTCAGAACTATGATGAACCTTACAATTTTGTTGCTTCCTATTTCGAGACTCCAACTTTAGCAGAAGAGACATCTTAAATGTGTTTCGTCTTTCTTTGGTCTTGATCCTTCCGTGCTTCACCAACACTTTTCTCGGATTAGGTCTCTCTAAATTTTCCTGTAATTTGCCATGAAGGTGAATGTGTTTAATCAAAACAAAGTGATGGAACCAGATTCACAAAATTTCTTTCGATATGGCTTGTAAGTGGCTACCGACGCCCAAAAATGGCAGATCTTAAGGTTTTCCAGAATATGTCGATATCCATTACTCGTTTGTAATGTGTCGTGTGAGCAATAGTTGTTATGGTGGTCTCATTTGTTATGTGTCGTGTGAGCAATAGTAGTTATGGTGGTCTGATTTGTTATGTGTCGTGTGAGCAATAGTTGTTATGGTGGGCACCACATGCCATATAGGGTAAACTCTTGTTTGACTTTTTCGAGTTGTTTCAAGAACATTTCATTAGTTTTTTGTAATTTTTGGTGTAGAAATCTTAGGGGCAGTAGTACTAATGTTATGGGTATAGTGTTATTTAGTCATGTGTCCATATGATGTCAATACTCTGGTTCAGAACTCTCGCAATGGGCCTGAGGGGAAACTTGTGTGTCTGCTAGGAATGACTAGCCGACACTGAATAAGACAATGATGGTGGAAAAGACTTGCTGACACTGGGAAAGACTAGTGACGATGGGAAAGACCATTATATCTAAGTCTCCATTGGAATCTGTTTGGCTTGCTAGGGATTGCCATTGGAATCTGTTTGACTTGCTAGGAGTTGCCCGCACATGATTTAAGAGTGACCTGGAAGTTCGAAACGATTCCTGTAGCCCAACGGGGTTAGACGCATGGCCTAGGTTTGCTTGCGTTTGGCGTTGAGGTGCACAGAAACTTGCGTGGATATGAGCCCGGCGTAAGTTTCTTCTGTGTCCTCATTCTGAATGTAGGTGTCACTTGCTTTATTTAGCATGGTCGTGACCTCTTTCATACAGTTTGTAAGTGCCCATCTAAGCACTGAGCTCTTGCTTGTGGGGCATGTTCGGCAACAATGATAGGATAAACAGTGTTATGATGTATGTGTTTTTGACCTCGTGTATGCCTTGGCAGACAGTGTCAGAGGACTTGGCTAGCGTCTCGCAAGAGGTAGGCGATGCTGACTCAAGGACCCGCACCAGATCACAACGAATTTGTCGCTTTTCCCGATGATTCCGAATCGTCATGACCTTTAGTGTCTCTCACACACAAAACGATGCAATGGGTTACTGGGATATTTTTGAAGAGGTCGACAGGGCATGTCCTAGAAGGATAGGGCATTCATTCAATTTTCAAAAGAAGGGCATCCATTTCATGTTTTCAAAAAGCATTTTTTTGTTTTATGTTCGATATTTAGTAGCAGCTTAGGGCTGAAAATAGTCCCTGTCTGTATCAGACCTGCTCTCTTAGCTTAATGATCATATCACTTTCAGAAAATATTGAGCAGGTCTAACATTTTCTTTTCTCTACTGCATTGTTTCTGTTTCTGTTTCAGCTTGATGCAGTAAACAAGCAGGTGGAATCGTTAACGGAACAACTGAATAATCACGATCCAGTAGATGCGCAGAAAGTCCGTATGCTGCAGAAAGAGAATGTCCAGGTGTGTTTTTTCGTATTTTAAAAACACTTGGGCTGGATCAAATCTTGTGTGGCAGAGTAACAACAATATGGCAGACACACTAACACCAAAATATCCAAGGCAAAACTTTCAACAATCCAAATCATATCAAATAGTCTGCGACGGCACTAGAATATGAATAAAATTCCTCAGAGATATTCAAACTAGAATAGCTTTATCTTATTCGAATCTGACTAGCAGCAGGTCGTTCTGAGTTATTCAGGCTTAATTGATGTCCCAGAGCAGCACTTTCACATCTTTAAAGTTAGTTAGAAATTCTTGTTGATATTCGATCTCCAGATTCGTCGACCACACTAGAATTACTTAGAATAATAACTTTTCGCTTTTGTTATGAGTAGTAAACATTCTGAGTTATTCCAGTTTGCTAACATAGTGCGACCGTGACCATATTCCCCTTGGAGCAACGATCTACCCCCCGGCTGTATAAGAGCATTCCAAGGATAGCAGATTTGATACTGGAATGCTACGTTGGGCAAGCATTCAGCTCACGGTGGTGGTCATTGCAGCGAGGTCTGCTTGGTTGAACTCTATTGCTCAGTTAGGTATACTAAGTTATGATCTTCGCATGAACTGGCTAAAGACGTAACAGCATGAGAGAGAGCCAGTGAGATAGTCCAACTGTGTTTGAAATGCTCTCATTTATAATTTGAACTAGAAATGATTTTCTACTACTGGAAATAAGAAATGATTAGTTGTTAGCCAGCAAGTTTGCTTGCTTGACTGTTTGTGATGTAGGTACACTGTATATCAACCAGTCATTGTAAGAGAATGCAAAATTAAATTTCATTGGAATTTAATGGATAGTTGCCATATACAAAGACTCTTGAGGTTGGTTCTGGGGATGTTTCTGCAGATTCTTGCTGCCTGCCAATAATTGTTTTTTATAGCTCCAATTTGTTTTAGGATTTTTCTTGGGCTACTGTGTGTATGTTTGATTTACAGGGTTGGTGGGTGGTGGTGATGGGCAGAGAGTAAAAGCTGCTGCCTGGTTAGAACCTAAACCAACGCAGCTATGAAGCTGAAACTTACATTGAATAAACCCTTCGTATGACGTTTCCTAAAATACAGAACATTTTGCTCTAGCCAGTTTTTTAGCATTTTTCTCTAAAATTGGTGAAAGTTGCGCAAAATTTTGGCCAGCGGTTGAGTGCGAACCAAAACAGATTATGTGCTTGACTATAGCTTGTTAGAATCCTTGTTTACGAAGGTTTCAATAATCTACGTATTATGTAGCTCATGCACTTTTCCTACAGGAAAAAAACAACAGAGTACCTTTATCTTGTGACAATTCATGTTGATGACCTCTAGTCACATGTGAGAAGTTCAATAATTTTTAGCTTATCATGTTGTAGAGTTGAAACTTGACCATGTGAAAACAAATTTCAGTCACTGAAAAAAATGCTAGGCCTTTGGTCTAGGCATAAATTTTTGCAAACAAACCGAAACAGAAGAACAGGGATGGCTGGTTAGCCTCTCTTGTAAGGATCTCCTGTTGCTTTTTCTTTCTGCAGCTGAATTTAAAAGTGAAAAGTTTGACAGGTGAACTAGAAGAGCTTCGAGAACACAGGGAATCCAGTAATCTTCAGTCTGATCAGGTGCGTCTTTTCGTAATTTCTGCTTTCCCATTTGTGTGTGATTTGGTGTTTGATGTGTGTGATTGTGCATGTGTTCTTATACGATAGATAAACATGGCCATTCCTGAGGTTCAAACTGTGAGGTGGTGGAATTAGGCATGTACTTTACTTCTGCGAGGTGGTGGAATTAGGCATGTACTTTACTTTATTTTCTGAGCATTCTTACCCTTTCTGAAAATACAATCATTTATGAGATATCTACACTGCTGGGAAGTAGAGACTCTTCAGCAGTTAGCTTTCTTCAAATTTCACTGAAATTGTTACCCCCCCCCCCCCAAAAAAAAAAAAAAAATTGCGATTTTCAGGAATTGCAATAAATTGTTCAGCCCTCTTTCCAGACTGATGGAAGTTGAAGGAGCTGTAGGGAGCTATTGTATTCATGCAGCGCCTATCCATATTACTGAAGTGGCTGTTTCTCGTAGAACCTGTTGGAATGATTTTTTTTCGGACCAGTATTCCTACTGTGTGCCTGATGTTACTGTGTCAAGAAATATGTACTTATTTGAAAATTCCTCAATAAATTTGAACTACAGTACCAGCTCTTCTGCTAGAATAGGCGAAAGAAAACAATTCACAGATGAAATGTGCATCCATGCGGAACATTCATAGAGTTTTGCTAACAATATCAACATACTATGTTATTGTTTTTGAAGGTCTTTAATTTCACAGTTGTGAGCTGCGTTCATCATAAGTAGCAAAATGCTTTCAGAGGTGATCATTTTAAGAGTCTGGCTGTCTGCATTTTTGTTTTCCCTATATTTTCTGTATCTTTAGGCGTCAAGACTGCAAGCTCGGCAATTGTCTGAACTCTCTGCCCAGTGTAGAGCGCTCGAGGTATCAAAGCTATTTTGTGTATTTATACGTTTAATGATTGCAACAACTGCCAAAAGAACAATAAATAAATAGTACCTAACTGAAGAAAATGTACGTAGACGTATAAAACATTGACCCATATGCGAAGTGGTAGCTGGATGAGACCAGGGAACTTCGCACGGGACTCATAATGTTTTGGCAACGAAAAACAAGCTCTGAGAAATAACACTACAGTCTGTTTTAAGTCGTTTGCTTTTCTAGATAAATGCAAGATAAGGAAACCACTTTGCTTGTTTTGGTTTTTTGTAGCTCAACAAATGTAACGCATGGCCAGAGCTAAGCTTCAGTTATTACAAAAAGAAAGTTTTAGTTCTTCTTGCAATTGCATTCTTTTAATCTGCTTCTGAAAGTTAAGAGCAAGGATGTGTTGCAAGATGCGGCAGTGGCCATTATGCTTTACAGCTATATGGACTTCATGAAATGTCTCAGGAAATACAAGAAATTTCCTGTTCTTCCTGAAGATTGAGTGCAGGCTAGCTTTTAGCTTTGATTTGTTGCTTCCTAGTGTTGTCGCACATGAACTATAAAAATAAATCCTGCAAATTTAAAACCTTAATTCACTCTCACAGATAAACTATACATTTTCAGGGCGGTTGCACTTTCATTGACTCAGAGCGATGCCTATTAGATTTTCTGAAGTGGGTACATTTCTTTTGTAGCCGGATGAACTAGGGTCTGTCCTCAATAAAGTGTAGCTCACATTACCAAAATATTTATTGAAATCAAGCAACTCTACATGTTCAAACTCTACGTATTTACCCAAGGATTTCGCCCCGCAACATTGCGCAAAGCGACTTGTTATAGCTATTAAAGGAAGGGTAACGTCAAAAATGAAATTTTAGTAGGTGACAGAGCACATCAAAACATGACGTGTGGTGTTTATTTCAAGTGAAAAGCTTGAGCAGTTTTGAAGATATCAAACCTCAAAGTTACGCAGCTACCATCTTGATTTTCTTGATGTCATCGCTACTAAGCATTATCATTCCTTGGTAACCCATTACCCATATTTAGATTGTATATTTTCTCAATCAGATCTTTGACACATTGTCCAGCTGCACGATAAAATGAATGAGAAAATCTTGTAAAGCAACTCAATATTGAGTATTTTGGGAACAAAGTTAAGATAAGTTGTGTGGTAGACCAGCGACATCATGCATATTTTGTTGCAAGATGGTGGGTAGTGAGCTTTGGGGCTCGATATCTCCAAAACTACACAAGCTCTTGCCATGAAATAAAAACTGTCATGTTTTGGTGTGCTCTATCCCATGCTAAAATTTCACTTTTGGTGTTACCCTTCCTTTAAACAACAAGGGCTGTTAGTTCTTGGCAGGAACTTTTCAAAACCATCCATTTGACGCTATAAATCATTGTTTTTCTTTGAGGCAAAAGGAGCAGTTTAAATGTGTAGAACTGGCAGTAGTGACTTAGAAATTCATAGGCTATTTAGAATAATTATATGACTTATACGCATTAATACTATACCCATTGTTTGTATGTGCCTATTAGCTTCTCCTAGCTTATAAACAGGCCAATTTAGTAGTCAGGATATGGAAAATGAGGGTCATTGACCCCACAGGGATGTATGGTGAACTGTAATTATCTTTAACCAACGAGCCATAGAATAACTGGGTCATAGCTTAAACTTCGAAGTTTTGAGGTTGTCTGGAAATATTTTGGGAATGCCAGCAGAATTCTACTCATGCAAAATTTTCGGTTCAGAAGTTGTTTTTATAGATTTTTTGAATGCTATTAGACATTAGCACGTGATCAGTATGGAAAAAACACCAAGGAATGGGCGGGAAACCTCCAGTCTATGTATAGTGTTAAAGAATAACTTTCAGAAATTCATTCAGGCAGCTTTGCGTACTTCCTTTAGAAATAAATTTAGTTTAGGTGTCAAAGACATTTTTTTTATTTTTTTTTAAATGAAGCAGTTCACCTTTGCGCTACAGTATTATGCCTGGGCTTTTTGTTGCTGTACAGTACATACCTGTAGTCCAAGAATTATAGTACTGAAACTTGGCACACACATTCACTAAAGTGAATCGGGTTAATAGGGCTTGACCTATGATGTCATAGCTGAAATGACCCATTATCCAATCTTTGAAATAATAATAATATGGTATTTTAGTGAAAATAGCTTATTAAAGATTTACTTCTTACAAGAACAGAAGGAATGAACATATGATGTATCATTGGAAAGCTCTAATGTTAAGGGCTTTTGTTTGGTATCTCATTTTAAAAATTTCAGCTAAAATATCCGGAGTTTTAAGCAAAAACTTATTTTTTCAGATTGCAGGTAACATTCAAAAGTGGTGTGGCCTGAACAAAAGAAAAATTTGCCAAAAGTTAGGAGCAGTAGCGTGATTTCAAAAGCCAGGGATTTTCGAAAAATCAGAGGGGTCAGAATCGACCTCCGAGGTAGAATGGGGTAAACCTGGTTGAAAGCATGTATCACTGTTTGATCTGAAATTTTATAAAATAAGCTGGCGCCTGTAAGTGGCCCTCAATTAGAAGCTGGAAGACCACCATGGTTTTGGATGAAAAAAAATCATATGCTGCTTATTATTCTTCTTCTGTTGTAGACAGAAAGAGAAAGTAGCAAGCTTCAGCTGGAACGGCTGCAGAAAGACCTGGAAAAGTCTGTAAGGGAGCAGGTAAGTATCGGTTTTTGCTGTCGTCATGCCGACGTTTGTCTAATTTTTTTGTAAGTTGCTACTGGGAGCATTGCCAATAGGCAATTTGTAGATTGGGCAGTGACTTTTCCCGGCATTCTCATTGGTGTCAAATGCGCGTTAGCATTCTGTTGATCAGAACATGGAGATCTCCCATGAAACGTTTTGTACGAGGTTGAAAGCTGTATTTTGGGGTAAACCGCCACAAAAGAGTCACACTTTTGAATCAAAAAAATATATTATGAATCATATATAAATAGCATGTTGTAATGTGTTTTTATGTTTTGCTTGCCTCAGGATACTCTATCAACTGATCTACATCGACTGGAGAGAGAAAATCTGAGCTTAAAAAGGTAGTAATCAATGTTACAGTTTTTGCAGCTGAAGAAAGTGGATAATTAAATTAGGAGCTGCTAGGACATATGATGTGTTTTGTGGCTGTTTCTAGATATTGGCGAAGTTTCGCAAGGTAAATCTGCAACAACGGCGTAATGTATGCACGTTAAAAGTTGTGTTTTCATTCAGTTGCTCCTAAGAAACCCCCACTGCATAGGGTCCTCCCCCCTTTCTGCTGGGGGGGGGGCTATAAATTTTTCAAATTTTGGGAAAGGGGAGGAGGGAAGGAAAAATTTTGATTCTTAGGGGGGGTGCCAGGAAAGGGCTAGGTAAGATTTTTCAGGGGGGGTGGGGGGTTGACAAATTTTGGAAATTGAGTTCAGCCCAGTGTGCATAACTTGGCATCAACTATCCCATCATGTGTTCAGTATTAACATACTGGCTGGTAATTTTGTGGCTGAGGAACCACAACAAGCATGCAACTACATTAGGAAGACCCATTTAGTCGCAGTTGCCTGTAATATAACCCGAAAATGGACACGCACCAGGCGAAAAGTGCGCGATAATAGTGAAAATCGTAATTTTTCCAGGGGGTTGGCAAACATGGCTGTTTCTGAGGGGGAGGTCCGAAAAGGGAGGGGGAGTAGCAAATCTTCAATTTTCTGGGGGGTGCCAGGAAAGGGGTGGGGACTGATTTTCTGGAGGGGGGGCTGTTGACACCATGGTTCTGCATCGTGGATTTTTCAAAACAATGTCACTGAAATATGACACAGAATTTGAGAAATCTGGGTAACGTTCAAATAAGGTCAACATTACTGTCCTGGAAGCGCTTTGCCGAACCTCGCTTTTACTTGCTGAATCTCGCTAATACTCATAAATGGTTCAAGTATTCTCTATGTCTCTTTTGATGCTGTGACTACTTTCACTAGCAGGGTAGTATACGTTTTCTGTGTTGATATTTTAATGCTTTTATTTCTTTGACATTTGACTTTAAATCTGAAATCAGAATTTGTCTTGGGTCTTAACTTCATTTGGACTGAGGGAGGGGTGGGGGTGGGTCGGAATCACAACAAAACTTGGTGTGTTTTTAAAGACTTCATTTAACAGCATTTTAGACTGAAAAAAATTCTGTACATGTGGCCCATGTTCCGTGACAGCCCTATTGTTTGAGGCAATTGGGACAAAACACACCTTTTTTCTGACTGAAAATTTTAAAAAGGTATGTTAGACTCCTCAGAATGCTGCAAAACTCCTAGAGATTACAAAGTAATCATTAGCATGACATTTGGAATTGTTTAGGAGGTTCTGAGGACAAGAGGTACAGGCTTTTTTAGTGAGGATACGCTAAATCTGAGAAAAATTTGTTGTTTTCTGAAATTCATGATGATGTCTTCCTTGCCACCTGCAATTTTGAGTCAATTCTTTGGTGCCATTTTGTTCATAACCTGGAGATCTATCAGTGTACCAAGTTTCAAGGATGTAGCTATTTCCGTTCCTGAACATATTGGGATATATATCAGCTCACCCCCCCCCCCCCATATGCATGAGGATCCCCAAAAGCCCATTCTAAATAGGGTTAAGGTGGTACAGGAGGCTAAAATTATTTTTCTGTTTTTACTATTTTCACAAAATTCAAAGAATTTTATGAAGAC
>JAOBRC010801448.1:0-10011 GCA_027575255.1 Scolionema suvaense | reverse complement strand
TGGAGCTTTACACATGGTTGGAGCTTTAGCTGAACCACTCGCAAAGGTAATTGCCTTGGTTCTTGTCTTTGTTCTTCACTGCTCTTCCCTTTGTTGGCAAGAACTGCTATTTAATTGCTGAGTTGATCAGTACTACGACCTGACTCAGTCTAACAAATGGAATAGCAAATTTGTTCGTAATACAGGAAAATCATAATATCAATTTTTATTAACTAACAATCGTCAAATAACTGTGCATAACGGATACCCTCTATTAACTCTTCTTTGGTGACTATAAAAACTAGGTTGCAAACTTTGAACGGGGTGTACCCCCTCTCGAAAATGATACATCCGCTACAGATTTAGGGATAATTTTTAGTACCCACCAAAAGTGGTCCAATGCAAAGTGGCGAACCAATTTTTTGTCAAATTTATTGTTTCGATTGTTGGTTTAGGGGACCGAAACGGGTGACTGGGCACTGCTTTACTGTTGGTGTGTGGTATAACGGTTATCAGGTATCAGTGGAGGAACCATTGGTTAGGGCTGTTTTCACACTTCCAGATGCTGAATACTAATGAAACCCGGTAGGCAGATGGCGAATACAAAGTTAATCATGTATTCAGAAAATTGAGGAAAAAGGAGGGCGACTAGGGTATTTTATGGACGGGTCTGTAAATTAAAAAAAACAGTGTAATTTAGTTGATTTTTCGGCTTAGCAAAATAGCCCCTGCTAATCTGAACTTTGCCATACATGGCAGACGCAAGTCTATTAGGAGCAATATTCTTGCCAAGACAAAAGATGATTGGTGCTGTAGAACGAGAGATATCGCCGAAAAAACCCTTCTGGCCTTGGTCCATGCTTCCAGTGCTAAAAAAATGCTAGGATAGCGATTGTTGTGCCAAAAGGTGCCCAAAAGGTTTTTAGTTATATAAAAATTGGCATGGCTGTGCAGCTCACGCCTTTGACGTACCAGAAAAAAAGTTCAACAGGGGTGTACATCCCTCTTTACCGACAAAGGGTTAATAGTGCCTTACTCTTTGCACTTTGAAATTTCAACATTGCTCCATCAATTATGAAATGCGTCCCGAAATACCTACAAACTTATCAACTTTCCTTTGCCTGTTCTACTGATCGCTTTGCTATGTAGCATCATCTTCTATTATTGGTCTTCTATATAGCAAGCAGAAAAGCAGAAAAGACTTGCCTTCCCACTGCACAGACTATACGCCATGCGTGTTGCCTGAGCTTGCCAGCCTGGCAATAATAGTTTGGTTTCAGGAAAATGCTGCTCTCTTATTGAAGTTCGCATAACAACTCTCCCAAGTAATCACTGAGTGATGCTATGGTAAAAGAATGGCAAGCAATGTTGTGTGTGATTAGATAACACCTCCAACACGAGCATGAGCATTCTTTTCACTTCACACAAGTTCCACATTCATGAAATACAGTAATGCCTCAAATTAGTGCCCCCTCAAATAAGCGCCCCCCTCAAATAAGCGCCCCCTCTCAAGTAAGCACCCACCTAATAAGCGCCCACCCTGGAAGTAAAATTAGGGAATAAGTGCCCCCCTTGAATAACATGGGAACTTTGTTCTGTTTTAAATTACTTCTGTATCTATTAATTAAATTACCGCCCCCCCTCCCTTGAATAAGCTCCCACCCTGTATCCTTGAAAATTAAATAAGTGCCCGGGTGCTTATTCGAAGCACTACAATATCGAGATCAAGAAAGCCATAAGCTATTGAAGTGAAAAATAGTTCATTTTTTTACGTTGATGAGTTGATAAGTCTACAAGTATGATTCAATTGAAATTGAAGTCACCATCCAGCTATTTCATTCAATTCCAAGCCACCTTGCATTCTCCATATTCTGGATACCTGGTTGAGAATTCCTGTAGATAAGATGTGATAAAAGTGAATGTCGTTGGAGTTCCTGTTCTAAATTATGAATGATGAATATTGCAACCTGACACGCCTGTTGCAATAAACTACTGCATGTCATACGGTTCTTCCGTTTATTTGTGGTTTTCTATTTTTCACTGTTTTAGAAAAAGGCGTATAAAGATTCCATGGAGGCTGTTTTGGTCAATTTTGTCTTCTCGGAGTTCCAAAGTCCTCATGGGTTTCTTCGAGCCAGGGTAAGTTTTCTGATAATATCCGGTGTCTCAGTTGAATTTGTATGGATCTGAAGTAAGTCATATTCAAGGAAAATGATTGGAAGTTGTGTGTTGGTGGTTAAAAATGGACTGTTTGTTAGTATTCATAGCCCCCCCCCCCTTTAAGAAGGGGAGGGATGGGACTTTCTAAACAACTGCAAAAGGAAGGGGATGAAAATTTTTCTGTAGAAAGGATGGGGATGAGCAAAAGGAGGGGGAGTAGGTAAAAAGGGTGGGGATGATGGCTAAAAAAGAAATGGTTGCAGTGTAATGCTTGTGCTAGATTTTCATTATTAAGACAATCACCGGATCAGTGTTATGATATGGTATCATTTATCATTTGTCTAGTTCTTGCGTGGAACCCACCAATAATGGTTCTAAATTGTGTTTTGAAGCAATAAACCGCTCTAAAACAATATTCCACATGGTGGTAGATCTTGCAAAAACAAGAACACTGGTTTTTACTTGAACGAAAAAGCTTCAGTTGTTCTTCTGCAATGTTACTTTAAAGTTTGATAGTTTTCACAGTTCCTATGATTCTCAATTTTGCTTATCAGTGACGTCATATAAGACCGTTTCTAAGGTCTATGGTGTTCCTCAGTAACTGAATATTATAAGGATTCCTCTTAAGGCTATGAGCAACATATTATACCCCTCTTTGAGATAAAGCAAAATTTAGATTCACGCATCTGTTCAATGAGTAGCTATTTAACAAGTAAGATGAGATAATTCCACTTGGTCTGACCATGCGTCATGCATAATTACCGATGACAAGCAAAATGGTAGCAAGCCAAAGTTCTCCCATAACTTTGAAAGCTGATATTTCGGGAACTACAACAGCTTTTTTCATGAAAGGAAAAGCTGCAGTCATGTTTTTGAAGGCTCTATCGCCACCACGAAAATGATTTTAGACTGGTATATTGCTTTAAATGCCTTGATTACATTGCATCCTTGACCAGGAAGTACTGTATTCTTCAGGGAAAACTTGGCTTACAAGTATCAAATTGCATGTATGAATGTCTGAAACAGGTTGCCCATGCTCGTTAAGATGTGACGGTCATCGTACATGCACTGGGAAAGGGGGGAGGGGGTTTGACAATTTTTAAAAAGGGAGGGATGCCAGAAACCGGGTGGATTGACCAAGAAAGGGGATTCAATCCCTCTGCACGCAATGATATTTCATGCCTCTTTGCATGAAGTTTGAGACCAGGCAGATTCTTAATTAAATTAGTACCCTTATTTTATAAAGACCATATACCCAATTTTTTGAAAATTGAGTTTTTTCTCAGATTTTGACAGATTTGATCTGAGAGCATCTTTTGGTATATGTTGCACAGCCTCATATAGTCCTTAAGTCCTAAAATTTGCAGTCGAAGATTGATGAAAGTTATGTTTTAATTTTACATGAACCTTACGTCCACTTTCGGTATAAAATTTGTGGATTTCACCAATACATTCTAACAGCACACAGGAAAGGAACTTCAGTTATAAGCGTTGGTATGTTAGAAAATGGCTTCAGTAGTGGAATTGCGTTGTTTAGCTCTATCGTGGATAGTCCAGACTGGGAGTGTGTCTTGAACTAATAAACAAATTGGTAGGAGGACATTTATTTTCAGAGAAAGTGTCATTCATGTTCCCTGATCAGCTTTTCAAGAAATACAAAGCTTCCTCGAAAAACAGGATTTACCAGGAATCGCCAAAATGAATTTAAGACTATTATAAAATATGGGTGCAAATTGTTCCTTAATTAAATTGTTATGAGTTGTTCTTCACTCATTCATTCATCTTTTTATGTAGGCATGCTGGGTTGTACAACAGTTCTCAGTTATTGAATTTAAAGATTCCAACGTCCTTGGTCAGACAATCCAGGCTATTCTGCATTGTTTAACAGATAAAGAGTTACCTGTGCAAGTGGAAGCAGGAATTGCAGTCCGTCACATTATTGACAATCAGGATGAAACTGGTAAGATGATGCATTTTTGTGAGAAAGCTGCTACTGATCTGTTGTGTCCTGTATGTGCACTTAACCCGGTTTGGTGTTTTCTTGATTAAGTATTCCATCAGTGTGCTTCCTGGTCCTCATTTAATTTAAATGACTGGATTTGGTTCAAGGAATTACGGACAAATCCTGCACAAAAACTTCTTTTATTTGTTGATTTTGATCCTCTGATGCTAAAAGTGCACAATCTTTAACTGTACTTTGCAATACATGTTCTCTACTGTGCTGTCAGATAGATTCTTTTATTGAAGTTTATGGTTCCTGTTGAAGTTTATTATGAAACATTGTCTACTGTGCGACTATCAATCGATAACTTTCCTTGCAAGATCGCAAATTCCATTCTGAAAAAGTGTTACTAGATGGGCATTGCTGTGAGATGTAGGTGAAAAGCCAGAAATAGGTGTGTAATCATGATTTTTTTAAATATTTGATTAAGTGCCGAGAAAGGTACTGGTATGATGTAAATTGTTGAATTATGGTTCTTTCAATTACAATTTTTTTCACTAATCTTTCAGCCACGGAAATGTTCCGACCCCATGTGAAAGTATTAGTACAGCACTTACTGAAAATCCTACAGGAGAGTGAGAACGATGAACTGACAGGGACTATTTCTAAGCTCGTCGAGGACTTCAGTCAAGAGGTATCAGATATTGCACTGCAGCTTGTGCAGACGCTGTGCCACACTTTCATTCAGCTTGTTGAGAGTGACGAGGACTATGACAATAAGTCAGTGACTGCGATGGGCATTCTCGAAACTATTCAGACAGTGATGGGAGAACTGGAAGAATCTGGACAGGTAAGAGACTGTGTATTCAGACACTCATTTGTTATTGTGGTTTGATAGTAGGTACTCTTTATGGAAAAACACTCCCTAGTATCAGATACTGATGTAATGTTCATGCTAAAATTTAGTGTGAAAAACCGGCTTCGTTTTGACTTTTCTGTTCTTTCAAATTTGTTCTTATAACGTTTTGATATTTACCTGAATCCATGCTTGTTGAAATTGAAGCAAGTAAAGTTTTTGAAAGACTTGCAGATTTAAATTAGGTCGGCACGAATTGTAAAAATTAGCTGTTCTTTTTGTTCGTGCCTGTGACTGATTTCACTCTACGAAAGTGGACTTTGTGGTAGCTATGACTTCAAACCAATAGATCTATTGTTTCCAGCTCCTTGTTCCACTTGGTTTCTTGTGGAGTCTGAGCGCTTGATCATGCTCACCTGACGGGTTCACCTATTTTCTATGCCTTTGTGAATTTAGATCATGCAACAGTTAGAGCAAGTGGTTTCTGATCTGATTTTGATGGTGTTACAGAAAGAATTGATGGGTATGTTGTCTATTTTTGCTGATTATGTGATTGGTTGATCCATGTTGATGACAGACTAGAGCCTTTTAATTAACATGCTTATTTAGGGTAAAGACGTGGTGGTGCAGAGAAGTTTTTTGACTTCGTTTGTGGTTTGAATTCCGTACACAGCTATACTTATGTGTTAGTTTGTGGCAGAAGCTGATCTGACCTACATTTGTAAAAAGATAATTTGCTTTTGTTATAGTGTGTGTTCTTTTAGCAGGCAATTTGTGTTGTCTACTTAGCCATTTAGTTAGTTCTGGTGCACTTTTTTGATATTGTTTCCTGTTTATTGAGGAGCTGCTAAGTTATGCCGTCAGTTAATTTTACCCTTGCTTTTCCTTGTGCTGTACTGCTGAGTGACTTATGCCTGCTTCTTGACTGTCATGCAATTATGCTTTCCCCTCCCCAGAATTTTACGAGGAAGTGTTTTCACTGATAAACGAATGTACGACAGTGCAAATCTCAGAACTGATGTGGAGAATGCTCTTCTTACTTCATGACACCTTCCAGATGGACACTTCAGAATATTTCACTGGTAAGGCATCGATTTGTACCTATGTATTGACTCTCTCTGTTCAATGATTCTCCCATGGAGATCCATGTTCGAAGAAATGGAACTGTGCTGTATATTTGAAATGATTGTTATTTTCCCTTTTAGCATGCTGAATTTTGATGGGCTTTCAGGCACTTATTACCCGTGGAAGTAGACTTATTGCTACGAACTCTGCATCATACGACTTTGTGACAAAAATGCTTGCCGAATTTGCTACCACGTGGTATTGTTCAGTATCTGATGCATGTAAAATGCTTTAAAAACTTATGAAATTCCGCGTGAGCAAGTACATTGTTTGTGTTTGTTTAGCTGCATCAGGAGGGCACCTTGAGAAGTTTAGAATGATTGCTTGGCATGATTGCCGATGTTCATGTACCAGAGTGGATGAAGGGTTTATTGTAATTTCTGTTTGTAGAGCAATATGAATAGTTTTTGCATCTACTTCACGATTTCATTGAAGTATATTCAATCCAAAATAAAGCAGCTTGCGTCCATAATTATCCATCTATCTACACTGTTGTAAAAGGGAAAGTGCTTCAGTAATTTGTGATTTGAAATCTGAGAAGCAACATAGATGCTGCTGGTGTTTGGTGTTGGTTGGTACACCAAATGTATCAATGTATGTACATGTATGACATTGCAACTACCCAGATTTACATGCGATGGGGTAGTCACTTGCTAACCTTTGATGTAATTTCTTATTGATGTCATATCCAGATTTTAGTTTTGGTGCCCATGTGATGGTCTAGCTTTACCTCATCATGCTCACGGAAGGTGTGGGTGAAGGAACACCTGTCGACCCTATTGCTCGAGTAAACACGAGAAAAGAGATATAACTTCCTTCTTTTCATATGATTATTGGCTTGTGGGAGATATTTATCATCTGTCAAGGGCACCCGTATTTGAAACTTATGAGAAATATATTATAGCTTTGTGCATCGAACATAGTTTCTTGTATCTGGATACAATTTTTAGTGTTTTTCAAAGATTTGTTCCAAATTTACCACAGATTTTTGTCTATAATTTAAAATTTCTTGTTGCTGCTGTCTATCTGATGAGTTGTGGCCTTGATGGTGGTGTTATAGGGAATTTTACTGTGAAGAGGTAGTTTTTCTTTCCCCTCTCAAATAAGATTGTTCTACAACTGTCGGTGGAAAAGAATTTAAGGACTCAAAGTTTACCCATGCAAAGCTTGCATTTCGGGCATTTGGCACGGTCATTTCATAGCTGGAATGATATTTTCGTCAATTATTTAATTTTTGAAGCATTGCATCTATCTTAAAAAAAGCCACCTGCTATAACCAGGTTTTTATTGTCTATTCCAGAAATGATGCCATGCCTGCATAATTTTGTGACTGTTGATCCTCCAGCATTCCTTGCTAACCCAAAATATTGTGAATGCGTGTTCAGCATGTGCAAAAAAGTAAGTTGTTCAATTCTTGTTTTTGTAGTTTGTTTTTGCGTGGAGGCAACTTTGGTTGAAAATAGAAGCTATTATTTGTCTTGGATAGTGCTATTTTTGGGGCAAAAATGTTCATTTTTGGGTCTTCTAGAATTATCTCAAGATCCATTCATTACATGTTTGTATTTCTTGATGGGAATCTTTACTACTATTGTAGTTATTGAATGAACTATAAGTTGTATCCAACAAAAAGTATTTGTAGTTATTGAATGAACTATTAGTTGTATCCGACAAAAAGTATTGTACTTATTGAATGAACTATAAGTTGTATCCAACAGAAAGTATTATAGTTATTGAATGAACTATTAGTTATATCCGACAAAAAGTCTTCTTCGCGTTAGGTGTAACTAATTTGGGTATTTTTTAAACTTATTTCAAGATGTGTCTGTTACTTTTGGTGTGGATATCAATACCCATTGTATTAAAACTTTTGTCAGCCTTGGGCATAGCTATTTTTCTTTTACCAAAATGGTCATTTTTGAGGTGTTCTGAAAATATTATAAAGGTCTGTACTTTGATTTTAAAACCTTTAGAGTGAAACTTGTGGCGATGGCAGTTATGTTATGAACCATATTTTATATTTGAGAAAGCTCTTGTTCGCTTTGGGGATGGCTAGTTTTTGCCCAAAAATTAACATCTGCAGAGTGATCTAGAAACGTGCCTGCATCTATTCCATGCATTTTTGTATTTTTTTGTGTGAAACTTAATAACAATTGTAGTTTTATTATGGGCAATGTGTCATATCTGAGGAAATTCTTTTTTTTGGACTCCCGCTTTAGCGGAAGAGTCCTATAAAATGAGGTCTGTCCGTCCTTCCGTCCTTCCATCTGTCCCTCCGTCTGTCACTCAGTCTGTCAAAAACGCATATTCCCGGATAACCGCTCTATGAATTTTTCTGAAATTTGGTGAGAAGGTGACAATCTGTAATTGACAAAAAGTGATGGAGCCGGAATTTTGAAAAAAAATTTTGTTTGGCTTGCAGGTGGTAATTTATGTCCCAAAATGGCCATTTTTAGGGTTTTTCAAAAATATTTCAAAATCCGTTCATTACTTTTTTGTAGTTTTTGGTGTGAAACTGCGGGGCAATAGCAGTTATGCTGTGGACCATGTGTCATATCTGGGAAAACTCTCGTTCGGCTTGCAGGTGGCAATTTACATCCGTCCAAAAATGTTGTTTTTCGTGGTTTTTTCCTAATATCTCAAAAACCGTTCATCCGATTCTTGTCATTTTCGGTGCAAATAATAAGGGTAACTCTGCGCATGTTTTGATCCATATGCAATGTCTCATGAGGATCTCGTTTGGCTTGCAGGTGGCAATTTACGCCCCAAAATGGCGATTTTCAGTGTTTTTCCCAATATGTTAAAAACTTTTCATCTGATTCTTGCCAATTTTTATCTGAATAATTAAGGCAACTCTGCATATATTATGAACCATGTGCATTGTCTCCGGAAAATCTTGTTTGGCTTGCATGTGGCAATTTACGCCCAAAAATGGCATTTTTCATGGTTTTTTTTCCAAATATGGCAAAAACTGTTCATCCAGTTCTTGTCATTTTTGGTGTAAATACTTATGGCAACTCTGCATATATTATGAACCGTGTGCATTGTCTTCGGAAAGTCTTGTTTGGCTTGCAGGTGGCAGTTTACATCCAAAAATTGTGTTTTCCATGGCTCTGTCCAAATATGTCAAAAACTATTCATAGGATTCTTGTCATTTTTGATGCAAATATTAGGGGCAACTCTGTACGTGTTATGAACCATATGCATTCAAGAATGGCGATTTTGTTTGTTTTTTTCAAACACCGCATAAATGGTTGATTCATTTTATGGCATTTTTGGTGTAATTCTTCGGATCAACTCTGCAGATGTTATGAACCATGTGCCATGTCTGGGGAAAACCTTGTTATGGTTAAGCTTGGGAGTGTTTCACCTGGCCGTGACATAGTTATCACCATATGTTGTATTCCTAGGGTGCTGTTTTTGTACCTGCTCATTAATGATTGTTCCCCCTCCTCCCCTTCGATGCACGCATATGGTAACCCCGCTTACCTCGTCAATGTTTTATTCTCACTGTATAGCTCCAGGTAGCAATTTGATTATATTATATGTATAGATCAATCACATAATGCTGTCAGTGGCATATATTGTTATGTTTCTTCATGTTTCCATCTGATTTCTTTTGTTTATCTAGATGTTGATGGAATACACTGGAGAAGGTGCTCAAACACAAGCTGCTAAGCTGCTTGAAGTGATTATTCTGCAGTACCGTGGAGAAATCGATAATGTGGGTTCTACTATTAAAGTTTATGTTTCGTTCTATGCGTCACATATGGTGACCCATATTTTCCTCTGCACAAAAATTTTTCAAAATGTACTTAGACTGTTATATTGTTTGCAAAGATAGGCATCAATGGTTGCTCCTAGGGAATCTGTCAATATTCATGCTTATACTTACCTTGATGTGTATCTCAAAATTTTGGCATCAATAAAACTGCTTTCCTTAGCTGCTCCT